>JAVKPL010004738.1:0-22635 GCA_032173675.1 Gastrolobium villosum
AATAAGAACTTATTTTATTTAAAATTTAATTTTGATGCACTGTCAATCTAATTCGTTTTATACTTGCATGCAAAGACATTGGTCTTATTAGAAATTCTTACTAATAGTGTTATTTATGGTGATGATTATCAACGGAACAATATGTATAATTTTAAAGAATATAAAGTTATGTCATTTTAAGTGAGAGAAAGAGATAGATAAAGGAGAAAAGAAAATGGACAAAAAAAATATAAAGTATGGGTCCCACCTCTTTATGAGAGTGAAAGAATATAAATTGTGTCATTTAAAAGGACAAACATTTTTTTCCCAATTATCAATTAGTTATATTTTAGTCTTTTATGCAAATCGTCTTCATTTTCTTTGCGCAATAGTTTGCTATTATCATTTAGGAAGAAATGTTTATCATTTTAAATGACACAACTTATATCATTTCACTCTCACAAAGAGGTGGAGCTCACACCTTTATTTTTTTGTCAACTCTCTCTCCTTCTTTATCTATCTCTTTCTCTCTCTCAAATTTTTTCTCTTTCCTCTGATGTGTAATGCTCTCATTTGTGGGATGCCCCGAATCTAGGTACAACAGTAGCACCAAAGATTTATTACAGTAGCACCAAAGATTTATTCCTTTAAAAGAATAAATCTTTGGTGCTACTGTAGCACCAAAGATTCAGTACATCTCACCAATGAGAGTATTACATATCAGCCAAAATTCTCTCTCATCTGTCAAATTTTCTCTTTCCTCTGATGTGTAATGCTCTCATTTGTGGAATGCACTGAATCTAGGTGCAACAGTAACACCAAAGATTCAGTACATCTCACCAACGAGAGTATTACATGTCAGCCAAAATTCTCTCTCATCTGTCAAATTTTTTCTCTTTCCTCTGATGTGTAATGCTCTCATTTGTGGGATGCACTGAATCTAGGTGCAACAGTAGCACCAAAGATTTATTCCCTTTAAAATGATACATACTTTACCCTATCATTTAACCATGCTTACTGTTTTTATTTTGTTTTCAATCCATCACTCAGATCACGATTACACCAAATTATACCCCACTCTCCTCAATGTAAATCTTTATGCCCATCTCAGGAAGAATTGAATCTGGAACTCATTAAAGTTAGTTCTCATGTTAAACATGGCGCCGCCTAAGCACAAGCAAATTGAATTGAAGTATCGACTGAAGTTGTTGATGACTTGTAATTCACAAAACAAAATGATACATTACTGCGATAAAATCACCAACAATGCAATACCATTGTTGGTAAATGTGGGTTGGGAACAGTTTATCTCATCTATATGACGACACTCCAGTTGCAGTGAAAAAGTTTTCTCCATTAATATCAGTTCAAGGCTATCAACAATTCCAAGCTGAGGTACGTTATTTATCACTTTTCACAAAGTTTTTTAGTTCAACAATAAATAAAGGGGCCGGTTATAGTTCCTATAACTTTAATTAAATATGCGGTGGTAAAGAATTGCGCAAGACACAGCCTGTACGTGTTCGAAAGAGAAAGACCAAATAGGCATTGATTGTCGTTGAGGGATATCAATGATCCAGCACAAATAAGAGAACTAGCTAGAATGGCATGTCTAATGTTTCAAAACTGGGTCAAGAAATGGATGAGAAATCAGTCGATGTACATAACAGCAGGTGTCGCATTTCAAGCAATGACCCCGCTAGAAACTAAGCCATTTTACCACTTAGAAAACCTGATTCATGTGGCTGAACCCTAGATACCGGAGCTCTTCAAAGTCCATTGCAATCTTCATTATTTCTATCCTTGTCAAACAAAATACTCATGCCCTGTATATTAATCAGGAAGTTTGTTGCAGCCTATACAATGTGATTTCCTGCTGCTTAAAATAACGCCTGTCCTCTTCGTCAACCAGCACAAGATTTAAAAAGTACTTCACACTAAATTTGTTATTAATGTTGTGATGAGTTGGTGTCAGCTCGTAAGGACTGAGGAACAGTCTGATTGGGATTGACTCACCTGTAAAAAATTCACTCATTAGCCATGGTATTTTTGTGAGTATTGAAAGTAGTTTACATTATAAATTATGCTTGTTTAAGTGTAAATTGACTGTCACTATAATTCATTTTACTACGTGCATATTCCAGGAACAAGTGATGTTATTTATAGCTAGTGTCCAGATCCAATCTTTATTTAAAGTAGAAGATGATACGTCTTTTATGTAGGTGAAACCTACATCTGTAGTAGAAAACTTTTGCCTCGACCCCTTGGCTTTTCTAGTTGCCAGGGTATGTGAGAGAGAATATAATGTTGTCTTTTGCAATTTTGTTTCCCCATCTATGGTTTGAACTGTTGAAGGTCTTTCATCTGTGTTTCAAAATGCAAAACCATTATGAATGTCTTCTATGGTATACCAACTTTCTTTTATAGGGAATTTTAGTGATAGATCTAATATTCATTATTATTTAATGAAAAAATATGCATCTTTATCAGTCAGTAATGATAAAAGATCGGAATTTTGTATAAACCAATGTGGAAACATAGATCTAAACTATTATATTATCAAATATAGATATATGAGTAGAATTGTAGAAAACTATCAAAAAGATATATTTTAATCATCCAGTGTCAGTGTTCACCTACCTCTGACAGGGGCACCATCCATCAACTCAAATTTGGCCAATGTTTCTGTCTCAACATGGGTGTTGGTACCTGACCCAGTTGATTCTCGACGCCTTATCTCTAGATCCATGTTTTTTATCTTGATTCTTACAAGGAGAAAGTATATCTTGCCAATGATGACATCTTTCAGATGGTACCTGAAAAGTTATAAGCCAAATTAGTATTTACAATTCTTTTGCCCTTTCAGGTATAAAATATAAAAGAGCAGATTAGTACAATATACTCTTCCAAGCTGTGGATACATCATTCTGCGGTTTTAATTTTTGACTACTTTTAGTACGGATACCTTCCTACTCATCTAGGAATGCTAAATTGCATCTAATTCTCTTATCCAGTTATAATCAACAGATGATACACTGGTAGTTAAGTTGGAAAAACAAATTTACAGGCAAATGGAAGAAAACAGGATAAACCAATTATAATTTTCCAATTCCAAGCTATAAATAAATAAAATTGGAGATAAGTTGGCACCTGAATAAGACTATTAATCTGCTAAAGACTCATACAATAATTTCCAGTCAAATGGCCCATGAATGCATAAACTTACTTGCTTTTGTTGTATTCAAACTCTATGTGTAGACAATCTTCAATACCAACCTCCATCTGCACAAGAAATAACATTATGCTAATTATAGTGGAGATTGGAGAAGAGATAAAAGCAGCCAGTAACATAGTGGCGAGGAAAGTGTAAGGCAACATAACTATATGCGGCTGCAAATATTTTATCAATGAACTGAAGGGAAATGGTCAACGATCCAACTTCACTTTACAACTGCCCCCCGGTCATTGGTCATTTTAATTGATCGGAAGTACGTGCATGCATCACTATTACTGCTGCTAACATGGTGGCAAAGAATTGATACTAGACATCTAGAAAATCAAATATTATGCTAATGAACTCACCTTGATGCTATTGTTAATTGGCGGAGAGGGGGAATAGTTGCATACCTGATCATGATGATAAAATCAGAGATTATATATAAAAATATATAAGTAGACGAAATGGGGTCATGATAAAAAACATCAAAATTTCTATATCAATTTTGCTTATTGTTAGAAATACAATATAAAACCTTTCATTTACCTTCATCTAATAACATAAGTTTTTAGCAGAGATGGTTCATGACACTTATTAATCAAGTGATATATGAAGAGGATATATATATATGAAGAGGATATATATATATATATATATATATATATATATATAAATGGTAAAGATTATAAGTGTCATAATATCATACATAAAATATATATTTTTAAATTTTTTTGGCATAGGGAACAACATACTCATCCATACTAAAAATGTACTTCGCAGCTACATCCAACACAATACCATGCATGAAATGCAGTGGTCTGATAAAATAGAATTTAACTCTATCTCAGACCATAACTCTCAAGATCTTCTCTTATAACATACCATGAAATCCTGGTATTCTACCATGCTTCCTGCATAACCTCGACTGATGGTTACTTTCAAGACATACCTGGAAATTGCAAATGCATAAAACATCACACAGTATCATATTTGAAATTCCCAACCTATTATTTTCAAAATTAAAATAGAACACAGATTCTGAATTTCTCCTTCAGTAATCAAATATGAAGTAATTTTTTCTTATTTATTACTAAAAACAAACAATCATGACAATGCATATAACTTTCTGCATTCAAAAATAACTACTGGATCACAAGGAGCATCCATAAAAGGTAAACGATGATATGCCCAGTTGTCATTTTATTATTTATTTCGAAAACTTGAGGAAGAAGTGGAACTATTTTTACATAAAAAATTTAAAGAAAGATATATTGACCCTGAGGCAAAATAATCAAAACAACCCACAACTAAATTTGAAATTTTAGACATCCAGCTAAAAGTGAACAAGAAATGCCTTATCAATAAATGCACCGTACACAATGACACAATTCCCCAAAAAAACTTTAAATCACTCATTGTGCATGGTGAAATTGCAAGCCCTTAGTATCTGTTTGTTAGTATAATAAGCCAGGGCAAAGGGAATGTCTCAGAGAACCAGTCAACAAAAAATACACGCACAAAACTTTACATTTGGAAGTTTGTGAGTTTCCAAGAAACCAGTCATACCTAAGCCTCACATTCACCCCACTATATGTCTCATAGGGCATTTCAACAGTCGAAAATTCAAATGGATAAGTTTTCTTCTCATAGATATCTCCCGGAACATCCAGTTCTCGTACTGAAAAACATGGCAAGAAGGTTAATAAGAAACTGAAACCATACACAAGATATAAGAAATTATACACATTTTATTCACCTTTAAGATGAATTACAAAGCAGAATAACAAATAGAGTTTTCATATTAATTCAAACGAAAGGATAAACAAGATAAAATTCTCTTTTCCTCCCCTACCAAGCCCCAACCTATTATTTCTCAGCAGTATAAGTAATCGTAGTAGTACTACAACCATGTAGTAGAGTTCCATTATTAAAAGGAAGATACAGAATGCTCAGTTGCTCACCAAGAGAGGTAAAGTCATAAAAATTCCCTCTGTCAAAATACATCTCTGCATGTTGAAACAAGATAAGAAAATGATATCAGACTTGAAGAGAAAACGATATGATTTCAAATGTCATTTGGCAAATAAATGAGTCCCAAAGCAATAGTGGAATAACAACTTTCTATGTTTTATACAAGTTCAGAATGGAATACTTCTTTCCCTCATGATAATTACAAACAAAAATTTAAGATAGAAAAGAAACAATCCAACAGACCATCATGTCTGTTAGATAAAAGACAGAGAATCAGCTTCAAATATTTAACACAAACAACAATTGAACAAGAAAATAACGAATTAAAAAGCTTGAAGTAGCGAATATCCTCAAAATGAAGAACTGAAATTTACATACGGACTAGAGAAACCATAACTCCAGTCTCATTAAAGGAATATAAAGGCCAAACATAGCCAGGGAAATCATGCATGTTTCATTAGGAAATTACAAAAAAATGCTAGAAAATACAACAAGATCTTGCTTTCATTATCACATAGTATCTTGAAAACATTATTTTTTTTTAAAATAAAATTTTCTGAATAGGAATTGTCTGGCCAAAAAACTACAGACATTATCATCCTCCCCACACGGCCACACATAGTGATAGAAAATGCAAATACTACAACTACAAGGGTCAATGAAGTATATGAAGAACTAATGCCACATTCGACTTTGGAGCGACATTAAATAGTTAGAGTAGCCAAGGACAAACCTATCTGTCCAAGGAGTTCAACTTTTATGCCATTGTGGTCAATCTTCTTCCCTTGCACTGGTTCTACTGTAATCTGATCATGACAGCAAACTGATAAATATTCAATGCAGTAAGGTTCATAAGACAAGATATAGAAAATTATTTCAACAATAACACGTTTAAGATACACTCAATAATATTAAGAAAATTAACAAATAAAATACCTTCCCAGCAATGTTTTCTTGACTTTGGAAAAGAGGGACCATAACAGTTTGATCATTCTCTTTTTTCAGTGGAATCTACAAAACCACAAAGCACATCAACTGTAATAATTAAATCACATACGAGTAACTATAATGGTAGAAAGCCACATTTTTAAAAAGATGGTTAAGCATTATACTCTAAGACAACTTTAAGCCAAGTTACAATCTCCCTTCCTTAACTTTCACCAAGCATAATCGAGCTTTGCATCATCATTACAGAATGCACAAGGCATAATTCAATAGATACCCCAATTCACTATGAAAAGAGTGGCTCACCTGCTTACGACTTTTCCCATCAGTAAATGTGATTAAGATGTTACATGCCGGCTTGAAAGCTCCAAGAAGGAAATTCTATTTTATTTTATTTTGTGACCAAAAGGTGGAGAAGTAAAATCAATTGCAGATCATGTCAGACAAATTCAGAGGAATAAACACTGTTACATAACAAAAACATGAATAAACAAAATAACAAGACTCACCATGCTGTTCACAATTCAATCTTCTTCTTCGTCAGTACACAAGTTCCTGTGCAATAAAATCTCAATTCTAATATCCAAATAGTATACAGACGAAAACAATATTCCTAATCCCATACTCTTCTACAACAAAACACAAGCTCATATATCATTGCATTGATCTAAACGGATCAAAGCTCATACCTGCCCAATCCTAACCCTGAAAATTAAATCCAAATAGAATTGGACAGATACTATACTAAGTTCATGATCACGCATACACATAAAACATTGCCTCGTCAAAGTTGGCTGTTCGAATCAAACCCATGAAATAATTGACATGCAAATAGCATAAAAATGCTAGCTTATCTAAATTTCTCTGTATTTACATCCATAGTCCAATATCAGCTGAATCATCCCAGATGCACATTAATGTAGAAGACAAGAAAACACTTCTAATTATAGAAACTACTCAAATCACAAATTCGCCGCAAAAGAGTGTGTAGTAGTAGCGAAAGAACTGGAATTCGGGTATGGAGCAGGAGAATATCACGTACCAGAGAGAGGAAGACGAGAGCACAAACAAAAACCCTAGGCTTGAATCGGGAAGCGCAAGAGAAATCTCAGGTGCAAGATGGATTTCACCGGCGATCATCGGATTGGGAATTCAATTTCACGGTTAACAGCGATGACTACAGTATATTACTATTTTGTTTCGTGACCCTGCAAGCACGTCCCAGCGTGACAGGCACGTGACTGATGATGCTGGCGTTTTCTTCTCAGTTTGTCTTGGTTTGCTTTTCTATTTTTGATGTACATAACATTGTTATTATTTAATAAATATAAAAGAAATGAGTAAAAAAAAAATTAATCTTTTTATAATGGTTAAATGATGTTTGAAACTTCGAATTAACTTGGGCACAACTTAATTAGCTTATTGGACAAATGTATTGTTTATAAAACTAATCTTTTGGACATCTTGTAACTAAAGTAACCCCTATAATTCCCTTTTATAAAAATTGAAGTTTGATAATAGGAATGTAGTTGATTTATTCATATATCGAAATTTATAAGTAATCCTAAGAGCCTCTTTGATATATTTTTATTTGGGAAAAGTTCATTAATGCTCTTGTAATTTGCTTCAAAATCACTTATATTCCGATAATTTTTTATTTATCACATATGTCCCTGTAATTTGTAAAAAGTAAAAAATCACAGTGGTATATATGATAAAAAAAAATATCCTTTTTGCAAATCATAGGGACATATATGATAAAAAAAAGATAATAGGAGCATAGATGATTCTAGAGTAAACCACATGAGTATTGATGAACTTTTCCTTTTTTATTTTTAAAGCTAAAAATTACTTTTAAGCTAAAATAAATAAAATAAAATATTCTTCTTCTTCTTTGTACCTATAATATTCTTCTTCTTTCTTTTAAAGAATTCATATTTAAAAATAATTGTAAGGTAATAGGTTTTAAAAAATGATTTTATTAATCTCATGTTAAAGGAGATAAGTTATCTCATGTCATAGAGACAAATTTGTGGGCTCCACCATCTAAAAAAAAGTAGCAGAGTTATCGAAGGATGTGTAAGAGAGAAAATTATCACCTGTAACGTAAGAGTAGTTTTTCCCTTTGAAAAATGAAGAAAATTTTCATAGGTTTGAGCTATGAAGCACCGACACTTCAAAAACCCTGACGTGTCGTGTCCGACACTTCCCGACACTCTCGGACACTCCGACACTTCCCGACACTCTCGGACACCCCGACACTCCAACACGCATTATAGAAATTCAAAAAAAGGTTCAAATGTTGATTTGCGTTGAGTTTTTAGTTCCAACTATTAGATTCGTTGGATTACGATTATCATTTTATTGAGTTTAATATAAATATTTGGGATATGTTATGTTTCTTTGCAAAATTTATGAATAATAGGTTTTTCATTTTTTTGTTAAATTATTGAATATTAAATATAATATATACAGGTTTGAGTCGTATCGTGTCACGTGTCCCGTGTCGATATCGGTGCTACATAGGGTTTGAGTCTTCCAACATGCGGTCTATGGTGTTTTAATTTATCAAATGTGTTGTACCCACTTGTTACATCTTCAAATATGATACTGGCTTCCATCCATGAGACATGAAAACCGCTCCCAAACAAGTTTATTTTATGATCAAATCAAGAGCAATTGATTTTGCCCCGCACAAATTATGTCTAATTAAACATAAACTAGGACCTTAGGTTGGTGAATTTTGCAGGGCACGTTATGGCAGACGAGAAACATAGTCACGGTATTACCTAGATTCCTCTCCTGGTCCGAAGTTGCAGAGTAACTAGGTGTGAAATTGCTCTTGATTTCAACACCAACAATGGACAAATAAAATTAGCAATCGCTAGATGTTTGAAATTTTGGGTCAAGTATGGTGCAGAGAATTGACTTCAGTTTGCTTTTGGTTTATCAATTTGTCAAATGGGTACGAGTATTTTTTGTCATTAAATAAAAATAAAACAAAATTTCCGGCCAAAATTAGCTGTACTTAATTGACAAATATGCATGCAAGTCTAGAAATCCAATAACAAACGAATCAAAGAAAATTGCATATGCAATTTGGACAATTCAATTGGGAAGTTTCTAATAGTCAAAAAAGGGGGTGAAGGATTTTAATATTCAGCAAAATTTGACTTCAATAGCACCCATATTGAGATTAAAAGTTTAGAACTAATATCATCTTTGAATGATTAAGCTCAATCATATCTTGTAAATGGCTTGTTTTCTTCAATTCTTCAATCTCGTGGAAGTGCTTACTAGTCCAAAAACATAACCAGGAGGTTTCAACATCCATTATCAGATTGAGTCTGTAACAAGTTTTTTTCAATTCTATACACAAAATTCAGAAATGGCATTAGGACACTTCCTACTTTTCATGTTTCAACTTTCTTTGAGACTTCTTATCATTGTTCATGCCCAGAATCAATCAGGTTCGGTTGTCTCATCTCGTTATTCTGAATACTAGGATTGCTTCTTGTCCTGAGAACTTATGCTTACACCTTTTTATAGGCTTCATTAGTATTGACTGTGGACTTGTGGATGAACAAAGATACACAGATGAAACCACTGCAATCAATTACACTTCGGATGTCAACTTCACAGGCACTGGTGAAAGCCACACCATATCACCTAAATATAAGGCTTCCCTTGATAGGCAGTTCTGGAATGTTAGAAGCTTCCCGGGAGGAACCAGGAATTGCTATACCCTTCTTGGTCCTCAAGGAAGTAGCAAGAAATATTTAGTCAGGGCCAGTTTCATGTATGGAAATTATGATGGCAAAGACTTTCTTCCCCAATTTGATATCTATCTTGGAGCCAAATGGTGGGAATCAGTGGTGTTTGAGGATGCATCCAGTTTAATAACCAAGGAAATCATTTATGCTGCTTCATCAGATTATGTTCATGTTTGCCTATTTAACACCAACAAGGGTACACCTTTTATTTCAGTTTTAGAGCTTAGAGTTCTTAACAGTGATGCCTATCTAGTTAACTCTCTGGAGCTATTGGCGAGGTTTGATGTAGGCTTAAGGAATGGTGAAATCATCAGGTGAGTCATTTTGCTATATAACACTGATATCATGGAACTAACACTAAATGGGAAAATGATGTTTTTTTCTTCCTTTTTAATATAATGCTCTCTCATGTTTTTCCTTTTTTCCTTTGCCAAAGATATCCAGATGATGTCTATGATAGGATGTGGACACCTTATAACTCAAATGACTGGAAACAGATAGATACCACATTCACCATAGACCAAGAAGCACCTTCATACAATTTTTTACCATTACCACCCTCCATTGCCATGAGAACAGCAGCAATTCCTGAAAATGTTGGCGACAACATAGAATTTCACTTCCTTCCCAAGTATAATGCCTCCACATATTATGTGTACTTGTACTTTGCTGAAATCCAGAAGCTCAAGGCTAATCAAATTAGAGAGTTCAACTATTTTGTAAATGGGGAGCTTATTAATAATGCTCCAGTCAATCCTTTGTACCTGCAGAGCCTGTATTATGCATATGCTGTAAGTGAACCTTGGTTGGAACTTTGGATTAATAAAACTAGTAGATCAACACTTCCTCCTCTCCTCAATGCCATTGAGATATATATGTCAAAGGAATTCTTACAATCAGAAACATATCAAACAGATGGTATGTTCTTAGATAAGCTGATTTTGCTCTCTAATAATATCAACTTATAGTTTATTCCAGGGGGCAGGTTATATTTACAAACTTTTTTGTTTACAAACTACACTATGTTCTCCCGGGAGAACACTAGTTTCACTATGTTCTCCCGGGAGAACACTAGTTTCACTATGTTCTCCCGGGAGAACATAGTGTAATTTGTAAAAAAATTCAAAAAAATTTGTAAACGGATCATTCCCCTTATTCCAGACCCTTTCCAACACCACAATAAACATGCACTATTCTTATTATTACTCAAGAGGACTATATTTATTTTCTTCCTGACCTACTTATATTTATGATAACAGTTGATGCTATCATAAATGTCAAATCAATATATGGGATCAAGAGAAACTGGCAAGGAGATCCTTGTACTCCACTGGCTTACTTGTGGGATGGTCTTAACTGTAGCTATGCTGGATCTGGTTCACCAAGGATCATATACTTGTAAGTTTGGCATGACATACATATACACTGATCCCTTAGTTTAGTTTTAACTGCAACTTTATTGTTTTATCTTCAATAATATTCATGAACTTTACAATCATGTTTTTAGGAACTTATCTTCCTGTGGTTTAATTGGAAATATAGCTCCTGGTGTATCCAATCTGAATTGGATAGAATATTTGTAAGTTTGTGAATCTATCAGATACAATTAACAAACTATATAGTTGATAATAACAAATTGATTCCTGCTCCTAAAGTTTAGTAAAATTATTTTTTTTTCCCATTTTAGGGATTTATCAAACAACAGTTTGACTGGGGCCGTGCCTGATTTCCTATCTCAATTGCGCTTCTTGAGAGTTCTGTAAGTAAACTATTTTGATCTGTCTGAATTCTATAGTGAGATTGAGCTTTCAAAGATGGAGTTGATTTTTTTATTAATTTTATTGCTTGAGTGGTTCAAAAAATCATGATAAAAATGTCAACGTGCACGTTATTGTTAAAAAAACCTCAACCAGGTCCACCTCTCAATAGAATTTTTACCCTTTTTTTCTGGTTTTTAAATTTTTTTTATGAAAGCTTGTATAAAGGGTAACCCTTTTTCTCCATTGAAGAAACCTGGAAGGAAATCAACTATCAGGAGCAATTCCAATGCAACTCATTGTGCGTTCAAAGAATGGTTTGCTTGAATCCAAGTATGCTCCATTTCAAATTTCATTTTTAAATAATACTATGTTTATGTTATGACTTCATTTCTCTTGAGCTAGTGATTTATCTCATATTTATATTACAAAAATGAATGGCGTCACTGGCATTTTAGTTCTGGTTTACCGTTTGGTAAGACAATGTCATGTAACATGTTTACTTCTTATTGTAAATGCAAGTTTCGGTGGAAATCCAAATCTTTGCTCCTCAGGTTCATGCAACGACGGGAATGGGAATAAGATTGTGGTTCCACTGGTGGCATCACTCGGTGGAGCTTTCATGATGCTAGCTGTCACAGTGATTCCTTTCAGCATATACAAAAGGAGTCAAAGAGGTATATGTTATCTTCTGTTCTATTGATATATGGGGGAAGGCAAAATAAATAATTGGGGGAATGTTGTTGGGTATGACTCATGCTTCGCAAGTTGATGATGGCCCTAGTTGTCGGGGTCAGCAGGAAACTGGGGTCACGCTTCCAGGTGAGCGGGTAGGGGTCCGGGGGCAGCGCCCCCAGGCCCTTAGAGGCTAAATATTGTTGTGAGCCTATGTTTTATTGTAATTTTCTTAGCTGTTTGGGTTTGCGCCCATGAATAGCTACTGTTAGGGTTTTCTAATCCTATTTATATTTTCCTTGTAAACTGAGTGACTTGTAACGAGTGGCGGTGAGGTGAATATAGTATAGACAACCTGAATGTAGCCTAAATTGGGTGAACTAGGATAAATCGTTGTGTCTATTCTATCTCTCTTTTTCTTTTCCGTTTTCAATTTGTGTGTTGTCGATTTCCAACAACAAATGTATCAAATGAGGTTGTGAGAAAAGTTAAGTTAATCTTAACCATTTAATCTTTGAATGAATGGTTCCTATGTGTGTATATGTGGATATTGATGGTGTTTGCTTCTTCCCACAGTTTCCCCTGGTCTGAGCAAGGTGAGTGCTTATTCCAGAATAAAGGAGGAACTAGAGTCAAATAAACAAGAATTCACCTATACTGAAGTCTTGAGCATAACCAGAAACTTTGAGAGGGTTGTGGGGAAAGGAGGAAGTGGAACAGTCTACCTTGGCTATATAGATGATACTGAGGTAGCTGTCAAAATGCTCTCTCCCTCAGCTCAAGGATATCTGCAATTTCAGGCTGAGGTAGTATGATTAACTTCAAATACCATCATACCAATGTATATACTCGATGGTGATATCATATTTATGTTTACTGAAGGAATTATGACTTTCTGATTCACAGGCCAAACTTCTTGCTATAGTTCATCATAAATGCTTGACTGCTCTTATAGGATATTGTGATGATGGCACCAACATGGCTCTCATCTATGAGTATATGGCTAATGGAGACTTGGCGAAACATTTATCAGGTATGATCATTTGAGCCCATCTAATTTTATTTCTCACTAACATGTCACAATTTAAGGGCAGTTACATAATATTTATTCAAGTTCGTATCTACTTTTGCCAGATGAAAGGCACTGATTGAAACTAGATGCTTCTCATTCTCTAAATGTCTTGGTCATCTTCATAAAACTCTAAATAGTCAAAGGATGCCAATAACAAACAATTCAAATAAAGTTAAATCGGAATACATTTAGATGAAGCTTAAAAGTTGAGCATAGATCAGTTCTACAGGTCTTTTCTATATATTATTCTGAAAGTGTCAAGAATGATGTCTCTTGTCTTTTCTTTTCTGTTTTCCTGATTTCGTGGTTTAAAATTCATGAATTCCTTGTGAAGCTTGTTTCATAAATGCAGATAAAAACGAAAATATATTGAGTTGGAAACAACGACTTCGAATTGCAGTGGATACTGCAGAAGGTAAGTATGGAAAGAATCCATTTGCTCCTCCACTCCTTCCTTACATGAGAGTGAGAATTATAGTTCATGCAATAAAACATAACTTGAACTTTTAACTGTAGGATTGGAGTATCTGCATCATGGCTGCAATCCACCAATTGTTCACAGAGATGTAAAATCTAAAAACATCTTACTAAATGAAAAATTCCAGGGTAAACTAGCTGATTTTGGTTTGTCAAAGATCTTCCCTAATGAAGGTGACACCCATATATCCACAGTGATTGCTGGAACCCCAGGATACCTTGATCCAGAGTAAGTTATTATTGAAAAGTAAAGGGTCTTAAGACAACACTTTGTTTTTCCTTTTCTCTTTTGATTGATATATGGTTTAAGTTGCAAATTTTTATTCTGCAGGTACAATAGATTAAGCAGGTTGAATGAAAAAAGTGATGTTTTCAGTTTTGGAGTAGTTTTGCTTGAGATAATTACTGGCCAACCTGCCATTACCAAAACTGAAGAGAAAATTCACATAATTCAATGGGTTGATTCCATGCTGACTGAAAGGGAGGTCAATGATATTGTGGATTCAAGGTTACAGGGAGAATTTGATATGGATTCTGCAAAGAAAGCATTAGATACAGCAATGGCTTGTGTAGCACTCACTTCGATTAATAGGCCAACCATGAGCCATGTTGTTATGGAGCTGAAACGATGTTTGCCAAAGAATATGACTCATTTGTCTGAATCTAACAATCACGAGAGTTCATCTAGCAGCTTAAGCTCTGTCTCCTTTGATAGAATTAGTGGAGAGAGCTCTCTAGAACGGTAGTAAATTTGGAGCTCAATTTTCTTCCATTTTACTTTTTTCAGTTTGCTCATTGACGACACATGAAGTATGATAACAGTAACATGTTCTATTCATTTTAAGCGACAAAAAAATCACACCGGTATATATACATGGGAAAAATGTTTCTCAAGTTTGATATAAGTTTATCTCCACCTAACCCCAAAACTACGTCGTTTTGATTAATGAAGGGTGTTTATGTAATTCTAGGTAAATTAATGAATCGTGTTTTTGTAATTTTATTTATTTTTATATCATATATATTTTACTGAAACACCCTTCATTAATTCACCTAAAATTACATAAACACTCTTCATTAATCAAAACAACGTAGTTTTGGGGCTAGCCGGAGATAAACTTATCTCAAGCTGCTTGAGAAATGTTTACTCCAAAACTACGTCGTTTTGACTATTTATTTTCTTATATTTATTGATTCACCCTTTGAATATGATTCCCTTTTTCTCTCTCTTCTTTTATCACCATTGATCCATCTTTGTGCGGTTATGATTTAGTAACCAGAGATAAAGTTATCTCCGGCAGCTTGAGAAATGATAAGCTCATATATATATATATATATATATATATATATATATATATATATATATATATATATATATATATATATATATATATATGTATGGTGAATCAATTAATATAAGGAAATAAATAAACAAAATGACGTAGTTTTAGGGTGGCCGAATATAAACTTATCTCAAGTTGCCGGAGAAATGTTTTTCCTATATATATATGGGTTTAATAGCTCTTCGGTTGCTGCAGATCAGAAAATATTCAGCAACACTTATTTTATTTTATTTTTGAATGAATACTTTACTTTTATTAGGATCCGGTTTCGTATCTTTTTTTGTTGTTGTTAATTTCAGGATCCGGCTCCGTATCCTACTATAATATATTTGCTGCAAGTTTTTCCATCAGCAGTGACAGCAGAAATGAGAGACCTTATATGGGGTTTATATTTCTTATGCAACATAAGAAGAGCCTTCTTAAGCTACACTCACATCATTTTGCGTGCCAATATTTTTTTTTTTTAATTTTTTTTTTCAATGAGACCCACCTGAAGATGTGTGTATTGCAAAAATGCTCACCTTATGTCACATAAGAAATATAAACCCCTGTATATATATACATGGAAGAGTGTCTACTACAAGGTTATAAAATCCCCTATCATTCTCCGGTTCGTATAATGTGGCTAAACTTTTTTTTTTAATAAATATCATTTTCGGTTCTCAGCAAATACTACGATGTCCATTTTAATGTCTAGCAAATAAAAATGTTATTCGTGGTCCTAAGAAATTTAAAGTGGACCCATTTTAATCCTTTTGAGGGATTAATGTGGGTCTTTTTGAATTTGTGAGAGATTGCGATTTCAACTAAATGGGTTCATTTTGAATTTTTTAGGACCATGAATAGTTTTTTTATTTGCTAGAAACTAAAGCGGGTATCGTGAAATTTGCTGAGGACAATATTTACTAATTTTTTTTTTTTCAAAACACTGTTGGGCCGCGTTTTGTGTTCTCTATAGAAAAAATTACCGATCTCCTACTGCTGAAGAAATAGAAAACTCTTTAATTTTATATTTTTCAAAGTATTTTCCACCAAATCTCAAAATCTTTTCTTTTTTTAGTAACGATGTTGGTACCTTATTTATATGTACAAAAAAAGCAACGTTATTAAAACCGCCCCGGTCATTGACCCGGTCGAGGTACTGGATCATTGGTTCAATTAGTGGGTCACTGGTTCAACTGCAAGACCCGGTAATTATATGTAATTTTATAATTTATATTAAAAAATTACAAACATACTCAAATATCTAAAAAAAATGATAAAAATCTCAAACATTTTAATGTAAAAAGTAATAAATCACATATTATTATCCAATAAAAGATTAAACAAAAATATAATGATCGTGATACGGGACTTTAGGTTCAGAAGATAACATCTCTACCTATAAATTAATTCAAAATTTTCTACATAGTACATAATTGAGATAATATTAGTGTTGTAGGTACATAACTTAGATAAGTCAATGAGTAAAAAAAATTCAAATATGTCCATTATGATTTTTTTTGAAAAAAAAATTGGAATTTTATTTTTTGGATCGGGCCGATCACCGGTTAACCGACCTGGTCACCGGTTTTTATGAAAATCGGCTGGGTTGCACCGATTTTGATGCATGGCCGGTCAGTTGCTTCAACCGGACCGGTTATATAATCGATTTACCGCTTCCCGGGTCAACCCGGCCGGGTCGATCCGGATTTAATAACACTGCAAAAAATTGCTCAGGTACTACTAGTAGGCAGCGATAGTTGACTTCACTCAATTACATGGGGTACAACTTACAAGTACAACCGAAACTACGTTTTTAAATTATAAATTAAATAATAAAAAATTATAACTTTCAATTTTTGTGATAGCCGAAATGACCAATAGGTGTGTGTTCATGACTTTATTTCAAACTTTCATTTGTTAGTAAGCATACCTTTCATCACTATACCAAATATCTCCAACAACTGAAAAGCATTCAACCTCTTGAAAATATGTTATGAAATAGTAGCTTCATGAATTGTTAGGATGGAAAGCCAAAGAAGTTTATAATTCTTAGGTTATAATGTAGATAAATTATCTATATTCATTCTCAAAACGATATCGTTTTGACTTAAAAAATTTAAAAATTATAATGAAAAAGACTATTATAATCTTAAAATAAATTATAATTATAAAAATACCTTAATTCGGCCTCAAAACGACATTATTTTGGATTTAATGTAGATAAATTATCTAATTAACCGTAAAAAAAGCGAAGTCTAATTCTTATTATTTAATCTATAATTTACACAAGTATATAACTTTTGTTATTTATCCTGCAATTTATTATCTAATATATGACTTTTTACTTGCATAATTAGCACTCAATAATTTCGCAAAGGAATTTGTTTTTTTTTATATAGTAGGAAAAAACAAACTCTTTCGACGGATATCATTAAAAAGTGTGCCCGCTCTTTTTATTTTTTATTTTTTTTAAATAAATAAGTCCCGTTATTGTATCTATAATATGACATAGAAATTTCATCTAAGGTAAGACTTATTTTTATTTTATTTTTTTTTTGATATAAAACTTATTTTTCCCTTTCTCAAAAGTAGGAAAGAAACAGTCAATTTTTTTTTTTCACGAATACTATCGTGTGTGACAAGTGACAACAGACCTCAGAATTTTGAGCTGCATCTGATTAAAGGGCTCAGCCACGTTTCCAAAACAAAAACAAAAAAGGACTCAGCCACCATTCTTCCTCCAATAGCATCACAGGGAGGAGAGAAAGGGTGTACAAAAGCTCTTGTGTCATTTGTCACAGAGAATAAAAATCTCAAAGTAAAATCACAACCATTTGTTTCATCCAATGACCTATATTCAACGAGTGTACTGGAAAACCCTTTTTGAAAGATGCATAGTAGATTCGTCCTCTAAAAAAAATACCCTCACTATGACCTTTGATCTGTTTAGTTTAGCAAAATTATTACGGTAGGAGATAAAAAGATAAAATTCTCTTTTAAATACACATAAAAACATATATAAGAACTCGTGTGGAGCTATATAAAGAGAAAAAGTATACATATATAAATTTCACGTACTATTATAAAGATAAAAGTATCTTCAATGATATAAGAAACACTAGTTCCAATTACTAAACAACACAACCTATAAAAACAGGAAAGCCTACATGACAATGAGTTCACAATAACATTTTTCAAGACACTCAATTTGTTGATTGATCAGAAATCAAGTTCAACGGATAAAATCCAAACCAAGCCAAAGATCTGGTCCTTTTCATAACATATTGTTAAAATATATAAAACCTCACCCAACAACACCAACTTAAGCTTTTGGGCTGAATTGGTTGTTTACATGGTATCAGAGTCTCGTGTTCCAGTTCAATCCTCGCCGCCCCCACTTTCTTTCAAGTGGAATATCTTTGTTCGCACGGGTAGTTGGACATGTGCATTGTCCACCCCAAGCCCAGTGGGCTCTCATGTGAGGGAGCTTTTAAAATATATAAAATCATTAATGTAGCCTCACCCAACAGCTTAAGCTTTTGGGTTGAATTGGTTGTTTACACATATCTTATTTCTATATTTAGCAAGGAACCCCAACTACCATAGCCTCTTTAATTTCGTCCCATCAACACACACTGTCTCTCTCTCTGATCTCTTTCTTTTTCTCCCAATCCTCAACCTTCAATTCCAGCTGCACTTTCACGAGAAAGACCCAAATATTTAAAACCATACTCAAGGTCAGCATGCAATTCTTCTGATTGTAAAATTGAGTATAAAAAAATTTCAATCTTTGTAAGGGAAAAAATGGTGTTAGTTAGTTTGTTTTGTAAAAAGACTCATATGGTAAATATAAAATTAAATACTTACATCATAAGTGGGAGATCAGATAGACTTTTATATACGTTGATGATCAATGATGAACAAAAAGTAGGAATAATTCTTAAGCATGACAAAGGAAATGCCACATGCAGATACAGTATAGCAGAGGCATGTGCTTAGTGAAGATATTCGAGCCAAATTAAAATAATCCATGTTCTATGACAATAGCACGAAATCCACATCATGTGTCGTTATAGTCGTCGTTATCATAGTCATCATCATTAACAATATCATTTGGCTACACTAATATATATTTGACAACTTTGGAACTTTTAAAATAAGGCACAAAGGTATTATATTATATTATATATGTTGTTTATGACAATCACTCCTGCCAAAAAAGAAGAATATACACGTGCTGAGCAATGAGTTTAGAGTGATTTTCAAGAGCACGCTTTGGATTGAATCAAGGAGACAGGACCACTGACTCAGTTCACTAGTCTTAAGAGAATGTTTCTCTTTCGTGGATAATTAACTAACAAAATTAACACTAATTTAAAAATAAAAAACATTGAAGATCTCCAAGAAAAATACACTTTAAGTACATAGATTGCATTAAACTATTTTAAAACAAACTTAAAGTGACAATCACTTTCTAGCCCTTGATCTTAATCATGGGTGTTATAATTGCTACACCTTTCTGTAAGCTAAAAGGTTATGTAATTCATTTTCATTACTTTCACACTGTAACCATCTTCGTTCATAAAAGAAAATGCAGTTGCAGTGAAAGCATCAGAAGCACTAATTAGTGTAACCTATAAAGTACTATATTCCCTCATGCATGCATAATGCTTGTTTGCCGTGGCGTGTCAGGTCGCGGGTTCGAATCAGTCTCTTTGCAAAGTCGCGGGTTCGAGGGAAAGACTGCCTAGAGTATTCCCTTCCCCAGACACTCACGAAGTGGGTATTTGAACTGAGTCTGCTTTTTTTTATAAATTACTATATTCCCTCATGCATGCATAATGCTCATAATGAATTAATTAAGATAGCAATTGGAAAACGTCATCATCAATGAGAATTTTAAAAAAGTCATTGAAGATGTTAGGAAGTAAATTACATTATTATCGACAATGAAGAAAATTGCAACTTTGGCTAAAACATGAGGATATGTTAATCATTGTCATGGGAAGAAATAATTAGAGATTAAGGGTTACATCTTTTTCATCCATGATAATAATAACCATTTCAACCCTGGGAATGTTGGATATGGCCGCTAGGGTTTTGGATGGAGAAATAGGTTTGCATGGGAAAAGAAGGGTTGAAAGAGAAGGCAATGCTAGTAGGAGGACAATTCATTGTGTCAAGTTTGTTCCCTTGATTTTCTAATGCTTTCACTTGTGATCTGAGGAACTTGAGGTAGTTTGCAGCTTCATCAAGCATTGATGCAGTGTCCATCTTGCTTCCACCAGGCACAATCTTCTGCAAAACCCTAATCCTCTCACTTATTTTCTCCCTTCTTTGCCTTGCAGCCACAGTTTGTGGATCAGTTGATATCCTCACATTCTTTCTTTTAGGCTTTTCCACTACTTCCAAGGCCAAGTTCACTGGCCTAAAAGCTGCAGCTCTATATATCATTTCCTTCATTTGTGCTATAGCCTCTGGATCAGGTTCTTCAATAATGGAAGTTGACACAGATGAATTTGGCTGCTGGAAATTGATATTTGATGAACCAGGAAGCTTATCCCATCTGGGTTTCTTTGTTTGATTCTCAGAGATAAGCTTGAAACCACTTTCAGTAGCAGAAGAATTCTGGACAATACTGAAGTAGGGATCATTGGCAGCAACTTTGATAAACTCATATTGATCATCATAACTTCTTTTTGTGCAATTTACCTTAGAATGTATTGTTTTCCCTTGACTCATGACATATTGATCCGAGGAACTTTGAGATACTGTTTCATCGAGTTCAGTGACAGGATACTGCATGTCTTGGTTTCTAGCATTGGAAGCATTACTCTCAGATTCACCAGATGAAACTGCACTGCCATAACTGAAGTTCCATAAGTTTCTGCAGTCAGATAAAATCATGGAAATCCCATCATCTTCCACAGAAGGTTCTGTGTTACTATTAGTTGTAGCTGAAAACAAGCAATCAAGTGACTCAAGAGAGCAAGTATCCTTTCCATTTTGTGTGCTGTTGATAAGTTGCTGCTGGTGGGCCATGTTGAAATCTGGAACATAATTGCTAGTTGTGTTGATATTGACTGAAAGGGATGGACATGATTGAGATGTTAAAGCTTCTTCCCAACTGGTTCCAGAAACTGATTTTACTGGCATGGTTGTTATTCTCTGTGGCAGATTTATGTTTGGCATCATACTCATTATCTCAGAAGTGGTTGCAGATGCTGACTGAACCATGTCGCTCAATTTTCCAGAACTGGGATATAGATGGCTTGTTTGAGCCTTCTGCATCCCTTGCATTTGATTTAGACACATTTGAACTAAGGTAATTGGGCATGGAGTAGTCTCCTTCAAGTTCTTGTGGCTGAGTGCTCCACAAGATTGGTATGTTTGCAACAAGTTGTGAGGCATTCCAACTCAGACCATCCATACTAGCTAGTTGACAACAATATCTTATGAAGTGAAACTGCAAGAGATCTAGTTGAAAGTTGAATGAATGACAAAGTGATCCTTTGTACCTATCATGTTGAAGACAATGTATCAGATAGATAAAATAGGCCCAAATATATATATATATATATATATAGGGGTAAATATTTCTACGGCAACTTTAGATAAACTTATCTACAACTGCGATTTTTAACTATGTTCTCCCGGGAGAACATAGTTATAACGTTAAAGTTGCTCTTTTTTCTCTTTCCTCAGTTACTTTTCAGAACTTTTTTGCTGACGTAGAGAGAGAAAAGAGCAACTTTAACGTTATAATTATGTTCTCCCATGAGAACCTGGTTAAAAATTGCCGCTGTAGATAAGTTTATCTAAAGTTGCTGTAGAAATACTTTTGCCATATATATATATATATATATATATCAAATGTATTAATGTTTTAGGTACAAATATAAATTTAGTGTTGAAGGGCTTACCGATTCTAGATCCAGCTAATTCCCAAACCAGAACACTAACTCAGGAGCCAACAAAATGAGAAACCCTTGCTTCTGAATAGAAGAGGTTTAAAGGAAGCTTTTATATCAGCTTGCATACAATCTGGTAGTAGCATTAACTGCTTCTTCAATTCAGTAGGAGGAAAATCGTGATGAAGGGAAAGAAACAACCAAAACTTATGTCAGATTGAGCAACTTGATTCTATGAACTGTTTTATTGTGAACAGAAAAACTAAGGACTTAAAAGTTCTGTGATTGACCAGATACATTTAACAAACTGAGGAGAGAATAGAGAGTGAGAGAATAAAGGTTGTACCTTAATATGCCATGGAAGACCAGTACTGATGTAGTGTGTGTTTGTTGAGGAGAAGCTTATATAGATAGGATGAACAAAAGGTACAAGCTTTTACAATAAAACAAATTAAACGTTGGTACTTGAACAATTATGTCAGGAAATTGTATAATAAATAAGCATTTGATCATGTATTATAGAAAAAGAA
>JAVKPL010004739.1:0-22590 GCA_032173675.1 Gastrolobium villosum
TTGTGTGCCTTAAATAATTACCAAACAGTAGCGAAATAGGCTACGTTTCTCACTGTTTATGCACACCTAAATCAAGTGCAATAAATCAGAATTATATACCACACATTCCTACCTAAAACATAAGTCTTTTCCATTAAATCCCCATTCTGCCTACAAGGTTATTTGCCTTCCCAATGTTTAACAGTGAGCAAAATACAGCAGCATTTTCCTCATTAAAACAGTGAGCAGAAAATCATTTTATAGCAACGTTTTATAGCAAAACAGTGGGCAAAACAACAACGTTTTACTTAAAAATAGTGAGCAAAAACAGCAACGTTTTGCAGCAGAAATAGTAACGTTTTACAGTAGCAGAGAGTGACGTTTTTAAATAGCAGACAGTAACATTTTTAGCAGCAGAAATAATAGCATTTTTGCAGCAGCAAACAATAACATTTTTTTAAACAGAAACAGTAGCATTTTTCAGCAGCAAACAATAACATTTTTTAAATAGAAACAGTAGCATTTTTCAGTAGCAAACAGTAACATTTTTTAAACAGCAACAATGGCATTTTTTAACAGAAACAGTGACAGCATACAGCAGCCTAATCATATGTGTAAATCTACTTTAAAAAATAGGACTTAGCTTACATTAAAACTTACCAAATCAGAATTTATATTATCAAAACAAACATATCAAAAATCCTACCATTTCATACCATGTGTGCTACAAGGGATTAAACATGCTATTCATCATATAGTGTTTCATAGAATTTTAAAGCATACAAGTTATCTCCTAATAGCCCTACACTTATCCTTTTATTATGTTCATCCTAAGGTCTACAATATAACATGGCAGAAATTTAAGAGGGTTCACAACTAAATTTTAAGGCCATCTCAAGCATTTCCACGGTTAAACAAAGGAAGGAAGAAAGTCTAAAATCTATGCCTACCTCTTGTAGTGCACACTAGTTGACCAAGGAACAAACACCACACTTTCTAAGCTCCACTAATCAACAATTTCACCCTTCCTAGAAGATGACTTATGCGCACAAATGGTGGGTGGAAGGACAACTTGGGCAGAACCTACATACAAGATGATGTCTCCATCAAACAATCAAGGTAGGAGAAGACAATGAAGAAGGAAGGTACACTATACCCTTGGATGAAGCTCGGCTGGACAGTGGGACAAGGAAAGGAATGCTTGCACTCTATTTGTTGCCTATGGTCACGGTTGCATCAAGGAAAAGGAGGGGATGGTGTGCAATATTTCTGAATGTATACTCCCTACACACTCACGGTTTTCAAGTGGAAGGAGGAAGCTATGAAACACCGACACTTCAAAAACCCTGACGTGTCGTGTCCGACACTTCCCGACACTCTCGGACACTCCGACACTCCCCGACACTTCAACACCCGTTATAGAAATTCAAAAAAATATTTAAAGGTTGTGTTGCGTTGAGTTTTTAGTTCCAACTATTAGATTCATTGGATTACGATTACCATTTTATTGAGTTTAATATAAATATTTGGGATGTCTTATTTTTTTGCAAAATTTATGAATATTACAAGTTTATATTCATTTTTTGTTAAATTATTGAATATCAAATATAATATACACTACATAAATTAAAAATATTATTTAATATCAAAACGTGTCCTAACGTGTCGAAATCTAACATTTTTTAGAATTAACGTGTCGGAGTGTCGTGTCGTATCGTGTCACGTGTCCCGTGTCAGTATCGGTGCTACATAGGGAGGAAGACAATAGGTTCAGATTTTGTTTATGTTTCAAAGAGCCTAAACTCAGCCCAATTTCAGCGCACAAGGGTGGAAACAAGTGAGGAGTTGAGGGCTGATTTAAAGCCATCCAACCAAGGCAGAAACTTGGCTGAATCGTCACACTTGGAGCGCACAAGTGAGGGTCAAAATGGTGCAGAATTTTTTGCCCATACAAAGAACATGCAAACTGCCTACAAGAGCTACATTGGCTGCATGTCTTAAAGGTTTGGAAGGTGCAACAAGTAACTAGCTTACCTCCTCACAATTGCTATACGTATGGTGCAAGAAAAAGCAAAGTAAGGCTGACTAAAATGATTAGAAAGCAGTCTAAGTGCAGAATTTTAGGGGCCATGTGCGCACAAAGAGGAAAAACAAGATAAGTCATGCCATGTGGAGGTTTCTAACCAATAAGGGGCTGACTTGTGGACTCACTTAAGATGAGGCTAGGGTAGTTTTCTAATGGTTTTGGGCCGATCCAAGAGGACTACTTAAGGTCTAAAAGCTTCAGTCCAACAAACATATGGGATTAAAAATGTAAAAGCCCAAAAATGATACTAACTTGTTACTATCCCAAAAATTATAAGTCCTCAAGCCCTATAAATATTTTTAATTCTTTTTATATGTTGCTACAAAATTATTCCTACATGCCTAAAATAATTTCTCACCTATCATAATAATTCCAATAATTTTCCTATCTCAATATTAATTCCACACTAGTAACCATATAATTCGAATTCCAACCACTAATTTCATGAAACTCTAATTTTCACACATGCATTGTTATGCCTTATAGTATTTTATGTATTTTCCTAAATTTTTACGTGGGATGTTACAAATTGAAACATAGGTTTAAATGACATAATTGCTAAACTTAGCCAAAATAACATGAACAAATATGCCAATGTACTCCTCCTACACACATATGAGATGTTCATGCCCTAAGTCTAGCCTAGGCCAAGTGGCCACCAAAATGCAAAATATGTAAACTGCTCCACTAGTCATCATGCGGGCTTCTTGCCCGCCGCTCCACTACCACCGTTACCTCCTGAAATAAAATCCCCAAGACGGGGTGAGATACACGAATATATCTCAGTAACCCAGAGGTTCTGGAGAAAACTCCACCCAATGGCTCACTTCGATGCATATAAATAATATAAAATAACATCTCTTAAAACGAGATATAACAAGGGATTTAGAGAAAATAGGAATTATCAGAATACAAACTATGACGAAGCGGGATGGTGACGTGGATCGGCAAGTGTACCGAATCGCGCAAGTAATAAGTAATGAGTCAGGTCGAATCCACAGAGAGTGTATCTAAATCAATTAAACTATTCCTTTGAAGATTAAATAATCCAAGAGATTTTTGACACAAATGTCAGGATTGTGTAGAAATTTGATTTGTAAAATAAACCCTATTTTTAATTCTTTTTGAATACTTGAAATCCAACAAAATGAAAGTTTAGAAATTTATGAGAAAGCGTTGCAGTTAGAGAACACTTACCGATGATCCCCACCTTTTACTCTGGATTAAGTTTAAATATCAATATATATATCGCAAAATTTAGATAATTATCAGATAAAAATATCAATAGTTAATTCTCAATCCCTTGAAGAATTAACCCTTTAACCCCATATAAAACCCTAATTCCTTGAGGTGCCCTATATGAGATCAAGCATAAAGATTGATAATTAAGACATCTACAATATGAATCATGTCTATCCCTAGATCATGTTCATACCGTCGTTCTATCCCCTTTCTGGATTAACCACCGCAGATTCCTCTTGTTGGCCCTAATCCTCAGATTTACTATCAATTACTAGATTGATCAGATCTAATAATAACAATAACAATACGATCAGAATAGAACGAAATTCAAAGGATATATATATAAATATAAACTCAATCCATTGTATCAGGGGTTCACAAGGGTTCGTGACCCTAACCACAACAAAGGGTTCTAGCCAACCATTATCATGGCTAAAAATCCAATATTCAATGAAAACATCAAAACATAAAAACTACAGAAAGGTAGAAGAAGAATGTTTTTCTCTCCGAATCTCCAGACTCCTTCCTCCTCTGGATCCGAATGTCCTAGCCTTTCTTCAGAATGACCAATTGTGATCTTTAGGGCTGTCTTTTGCCCTTTTATACTCCTCAGAATTCTTCTTTCCTCGCAACTAACAACTGTCCATTTCAATCCTACGCTTGGAGCGCAGGATCCACGCTCCAAGCGTAGAAACACTGTCTGATTTTCCTTGTCTATGCTTCAAGCGTAGGGTTCTACGCTTGAAGCGTAGACCCACTGCCTTGGGTCTCTTCCTACGCTCCAAGAGTTGAATTGAACGCTCCAAGCGTGGAGATACTGTCTGATTTCTTCCTGCTCCTTTATTTGACCTTTTTCTCCTATAAACATAAAGAATTTGAGTGAGAGAGTGTTTGACAAGTTTTATTCAATAATTTCACCATATATACACCTTTATACACAATTTTAGATCTGATTCAATACTTTTTGATCTATAAAAGTATATATGCTGGGAGCATATCAAACAATTCCCAGATTTAGACATTGCTGTCCCCAGCAATAAACTGATTCAAACTTAGAAAAGTTTACAGCAGTATTTCAGCACAATATCATCCAACAATCGAAGAAATTACTATGTCATGCCTGACTGAATTGCTGCAAGAACTTTCAATACTGCCTTTATTCTCTAAAAAAAATCTGAATCTAGTCTGAATATCCCTCACCAAGACAAAATATATCACTCCCACTCAGGTGTTTTTAGGGTATCAGATGTACACAACTATCTCAGCCGTAACATTGCCATAGGCTTGATCATATTCTCAAGATCCTTAAAAATGAAGGATTCAAACGCATGATTAACTGATCAAAAGGACTTTTCAATGGTTTTAATTTGGCCTGGCTAAAGGTAGGAATTTATATGGAAAGTGACTTTAAATAACTATGAGATTGAAAAACTGAAGATAACATAATTTAAAAAATTTCAACTCATAAGTTTTGCTCCACTAACTTGCCCACAGAATTTCGGGAAGTCAATTCCTATATTGACCACTTTTATTCATAATGCTTCACACACATTTTTCTGTTCCTTTTTCTAGATTTTTCTGTTTCTTTTTTTTTTTTTTTTTTTTTCTTTTCCCCTTTTCAATTGCTTAGTTTAGTGGAGCTTACCTTAGACATTTTCTTTTCTCCTTTAAAAGAATCAGCAATTCAATCTCACTTAAGGTAAGTCAACATGGATATAGGCTAAGCAATATTCAGGTAAATTATCAACGAACAGGCTTAGGCTCAAGGGGGTAACAATGGAAAAATCATTTATATAGGTGAGCTATATGGCCAGGGCTATCAAGAACAAACTGCCTTATCATGTCAATTAAAATGCATGCATTGTAGAGAAACAGACCAAGTTCTAGAGTGTTACCACAGTGAAGCCTCTCAGAAGAAAAAAAATTTCTGTTTTGGCTCAAACTTCAAAGGCTATGATTTCAGACTAGATTCTCAAGAAGAATATCAGGCATATCATGTATTCTTGCACACAATTCAGACAAACAAGCAATCATAAAATCTATTCATGCCAAGTGACATCATGCCAGAAATTTCACAACTTAATGTACTTCCTAAGATGAACTCAATCACTTGCTAAGAAAGCAACACCTAGATCTGAGATTATCAGCAAGCATATTCCAAAAAATTTTGCTGAATTTTTAAGGTCAACTATAACCAAGACAGATATTTAAAAATGAAAACGTAAATTGGTTCGAATATCTCCCCTGAAATGAAGTGTAGTTCCACAATTGCAGCTATAGTGCATGATCAGGTGGGCAAGGCTAACCACCATTCCCAGATTTTAGAAATTGCTATCCCCAGCAATAACTAAGTGTAATCAATTAAGGACTGCTGCGCAATTGAAACACACATCATTAACATAAATGTATCAGCAAAACAGTGAAAAATACCCTTGGACGTACAAATCCATAAAGTAGCAGTGACCCTAACAAGATCCTATTGGTCATTAAAAACAAAATTAAAACTAAAATATAACAAAATCAGAGAGGAAAGACAAAAAGAATCCAGCGATCACTCCTCCATGGTATACTGCTGGAAGGAACTAGGAGGATCTGTTGGATCAATCCCCATCTTCAGGCACATGGCCTTCATCATAGCATGCATTTCCAGGATGATGGGAGAATCCTCATAAAGTGGCTGGCGAGCGGAGGATGAAGCTGAAGATGTCTGAGGTGCCTGAGGTGCTGAAGGATCTTGTTGTTCTGGAGGGGGTATAGGATGGGCTTGGCTATTTAAAAGCCATGCTGCATGTTTCTCTGACTCTTTGTAATAATCCCCCAAAGCAATCTTGGTCATAGGCTTTTCAGCCTTCACATCTAATGGCTCAGAAGCGGGGATTTCAACCCCAGCTCGAATACATAGGTGAGAGATCAAGGAGTTGTGAGCCAACAGACTGTTGTCCTTGCTTTGAGTGATAAGATGGACAATTCTGTCAGAGAGGATAGCAGCCATGTTCAGATTTCTATCTCCCATCAGCATGTAGTACAGGACTGCCCTCTCAACATTTACATCACTTTTGTTTGTAGAGGGAATGACAGTAGCATTCACAAAAGTATGCCAACTGATAGCCTCACCAGTAAGGCAGAGTCTAGTGAACTTCTCAGGTACGTTGGTGAGACCCTGTCTAAATTTCCATTCAGAGAATGGACTGGTTATCCTCTCTCGGATCTCATCAGCAATAAGAGGCATCTCTTCCCTGTAATATCCTTCCGAAGGCTGCATCATATTGAAGAGTCGGACGAATTCACACTCAGCAGTTGGATTGTATGATGTTTGCAGGAACTCCTCAATTGTGCCAGCATCAAAGGGTACTTCCTTCCCTTTCACCCAGCTCTTTCGGGTGGCATTGACAGTTCCCTTATCAGCATTAGCTAAGAATTCTCTTAGGATTCGCCCTGAACTGTCTTGTGGGAAGGTCACTAGTGTTCTCCATTGTCTCCTCTGAACAACTGAATAAATTTCGTCAAAGAGCAGGAGATTTCCCATATCAAACCCCCTCTCCTTGATCACATTTTTATCCTTCAGCTTAGTTTCATAAAAGTCCTGCTTTTCGGCAGACAAAAACCTTCTGGAGTCAAAATTGGTGCGGGGTCTCTTAACAACAGATGACCCTTCCATACCCTTTTTGGTTTTAGCAATCCTTTTTTCCTGAAAATCAGAAAAGTTCCCAATACATGGTGGCATACTAAATATTATCAGCAAAAGAATTCAGTTCAATTTTGATGACAGCATTCAGCTCAATTCCCAGATTTAATTCCAACTATTATCTCATATCAACAAATCCAACCCCCATTAGTCATGTGAATCAACAATTGTATCAAGACACTATATTTTATCATGACTAACACCAGCATTATTATTGAACAATTTGCATTTATATGAAATGGCAATGCATATTCAGCGAAAGTCAATCAGCACACTATCAGCAATCAATCCCAATGTGAACAAACGTATACCAACATGCAATATCTCAGTGAAAATAAAGGGATTACCTTGTCTCCAGCCATTTGAGAGAAAATTATGCAGTAAATGTGCCCAAACAATTGGCCAAAATTTAACCCAATTAAATTTTTCCCAGCGTCAACGAACGGTATGAAAGCAAGTGGCGGCTGAATGTTGAAGAGTGGTAGCTGACGGCGGTGGTTAGCGCGGTGGTGTATGGTGGTGGAAGACTTGAAGATGGTGGATGAAGGCTGGGAGGAGGATGATGGAAGATGGTGGTTTGTGGTGGTGGGTTAGGAGTTGTGGTGATGGTTTGCAGTGGTTGAAGGCAAGGAGGAGAATGGTGGTTGAAGGTTGGTGGTGTGTGTGGTGGATGAAGGCAAGGAGGAGGGAAAAGGAGAGAAGAAAAAAATGGAGGGGGGAAGGAAGAAGGACTGGGTTCGCGACGCTGGGAGGAAAAGAAAATAGGGTTTTTTAAACTTATGCATTTCTTCCAAGTCCACGCTTCAAGCGTAGGGTTCTACGCTTGAAGCGTAGACCTACTGACCTTCTGAATTTCTGCGCTGATAGCGTAGGTGTCTACGCTTGGAGCGCTCAGCCTCTGTTTACTCACCTTTCTACGCTTGAAGCGTAGGGTTCTACGCTTGGAGAGTAGACCCACTGTCCTTTTAATCTGCTCTACGCTTGAAGCGTAGAGTTCTACGCTTCAAGCGTAGACTCACTGACTTCTCTCTTTTCTCTCCAACTTTTTATTTTTTTTTATTTTTGGGTACCTAAAAACAAGTAGTGAAAAACAAAAAAATAAAAAAATAGAAATGCTGGGTTGCCTCCCAACTAGCGCGTGTTTAACGTCCCGAGCCTGACGGTTACCTCATTAAGTTTCAATGGATTTAAGGCGCAGGGCCACAATCTGTTTCACCACTGGTCCTCCATGAAAGAACTTCAACCTAGAGCCATTGACCTTGAAGGGTCTGTCTTCCTCCATGGGAGATATTTCAACAGTGCCATATGGAAAGGCCTTTTTAACCACAAAAGGACCTGTCCACCTGGATTTCAACTTCCCTGGAAAAAGTTTCAGTCGGGAGTTGTACAACAACACCTGTTGGCCAGGCTCAAACTCCTTATGGACAATCTTTCTATCATGGTACTTCTTGGCCTTTTCTTTACCTCATATATTTAAATGTGAATTTTTATATTATAATGTGAAAGGAAAATTGGTGGATTAGTGAAAATCCAAGGATTATGGCCAAAATTGGCAAAAAGGGCAAAATGGTAATTGACCAGCCGTGTATTCTGAGGCAAAAAAATACTGAGTTAGAGATTTCATATGACAAAAGTAATACTGGAAATGGAATCAGGGCGAAAAATTGAGTGAATAGGCAAATTTGGGAAAAATTGATGAAAAGTGATTTTTAAGTGTTAAATACTGTGGTGTGAGTGTACCGATAGGTGTGAAATTTTTATCAATATTTTGGAGAAATAAAATTATGTCATGGACTGGAAAAATATGTAGATTAAGAATTTATGATCGGAATTTTTATCGGGATTAAAGTTAGATCGCGTGTGGGACCCGTGTGACCGAAGTCACTTAGCCCCCACCCCTTTTCTTCTTTCTTTCCTTTCTTTTCCTTTCTTCTTACGTGCGCCCTCCCTGTGTGTGAAGAACCAAATAGAACCATTTCTTCATCATTTCACCATTTTCTCCATTCTTCACCAAATCGCTTGATTTTGGTGTTGAAATCTATTGTAAACAACCTTCTAGATCCATTGGTAACACTTACAAGCCTTGAATCCATCTCTTGGCTGCGTTTTTTGGCCAAAAATAGATCCGACCCATAGTGTTCTTGGAGTTTCTTGGAGCTTTTGGTCTTCCCTTGGCTTAGTGGAACCTTGGTGGTGAGCATACACTTGATTGTGAGTATATTTGTGGTATTTTTGTGGTTGATTTCATAGATCTAGGAATTTATGCTCTAAACCTTTAATTTTAGATGTGTGATGATAGAGAACCCAAATGGAAAAATGCTATTAGATGAAAAGGCCTTAGAATCATGCTTGTAAGCTAGAAATGCTATGATAATTTTTGGTGAAAAATATAGGTTTTTAACTTAGGAAAATTTGAGGAATTTTCATGAAAAATGAGTTTTGGTGTAATTTGGATTTGATGATTGTTGTAGGGTGCCTCACACGGACGGGATTGTGAAAAGTTGAATTGGAGCATACGTTTGGAACGGATTGGCTAAGTGTTGAGGTAAACCCTTGGAACTTGGGTTTAATCCCTAGTGTGCTCCACCACACCTAGTGGAAGGTAGTGGTTGGATTATGTGGTTATGACATGGTGTGATTGTGTGCTTGTATGCATATTGCTTGGATTGTATGAAAATTGTTTGGTCACTGGCCAGTTGACGTGTGTTGGGTTTGGACATCCGCTGGATCATTTCGATGGCGAAGTGCCAGTTGGGTATGCCATGGGGTCGACTCATGGGAGCGACACCAGGATGAGCCAAACGTGGGACATCCGCCGGATAGGTCTCTTGAGGAGTTCCGGTTGGGTTGGCCATGGAGTTTTCTCAACCATGGGAGAAGCTCTAGGATTGTCTCGGGAGTTATATGATGGAGTCCTTGAACATGAATCCATGCGTGGATGTTCTCGGGTTGTCTCCAGTTGGTTGGTGATATTGTATTGCTTGCATATTACATGATGTCATATTTATACATTTTAGTGAGCCATGGAGTGGAGAGAGCCTCTAGCTCCATTGGTTTACTGAGATATATCCGTATATCTCACCCCGTGTTTGGGGGACCACATTTCAGGTCACTATGAGCCGGGAGGAGCTTCGGGCAAGAAGCCCGCTTAGTGGACAGTGGATTTGCATGCGGTGCATTGGGATTGCATGACATTTTGGAGGAGGACTATGGATTGCACATAGCATGACATTAGTATTTTGAGACTTAGGTCATGAACATATTGCATGATGTTATTGCCATGCTTTTTGTAGTGTTCATGATTGTATACTAAGTCTTGTTTATAGCTTATTATTCCTGACATGGATAATTGTATATTTGAGTGAGCATGGGACTTGTCCATTGCCACATTCATTGCCTTTGAAGTCTTGATGATTCATGTTGTAAAATGGTCCATATTTGTATGTAAATGGCCATTATATTGAGGACTTTGTAAATGATGCATGATTTAATGAAAATGCATGATGGAAGGGCCTAGAGCCTACATTAGGATGTGTTTAAGTGTTGTGTGGAGTACTAAGATGTTTGGGATGGATTACACAATCTTTCTTGGGCTTAAGATGCTGTAATCTGTCATTTTTACTGCATAGTAATCGATTACCCAAGCATGGTAATCGATTACCATGCAACAGGGGACGAAAATTGGCTACTGTCTTCACTGGTAATCGATTACTGAGCTTTGGTAATCGATTACCATGTGAGGTAATCGATTACCCAAAGTTGGTAATCGATTACCAGAACAGAGGAGGTCAAAATTTGGCTACTGCCTCATTTTTGACAGGTGGTAATCGATTACCACCCACTGGTAATCGATTACCACAGTGTAATTTTCGAAAATTCAGGTTTTTCTAGACTAAAAGAAAGGGGCTTAACTTGATGGGTAGAACTCCAAATGATACGTGGTTTGAAACCACGCGTAGATAACGTAAAGGACTACAACTTGGTAAAAGGTGAGAGTAAGATGGTGAGTTTAAATGAATTGATTAAAAAGAAGGATTAATGATGTTAGTGAAATGTATGATTCCGCGAATTGCATTTACAATTATAGTGTGGTTTTAATTGATTACGGAAAATGTATTGATGTAAGAAAAGGAATATGATAAAAGAAAAATTTGCCCGTAATTTAATTAACCCAATCACTGTGATTGTAACTGCGCTTAATATCATAATCAATGTTAACAATACCGGTGTACAACGGGCTGTTACATTTTATGGTATCAGAGCAGTTTTGTGAGGGAACTCTGATTGTTTGTGTATGTTGTATCTCGTGTGCCATAGCTATCTGTGAACTATTTATGATTAATGTATATGTGATTCCTCAGTGTGGGTCTGATCAACTCATTCCTTTGTGTTACATGTACAGATATCATGAGTAGGGCGCGTGGTCGCCGTGGGGCACGTGGTGCAAGTCCTTTGCCACCGGATCCGGTCACTGCAGTTCTGAATGCTCTGCAGGCGGAAACGGCTGCAAATAGAAATATGACAGAAAACCTGATGAAGACTAATCAGGATATGATGCAGGCCTTTATGGCTGAGATGAGGGCTGATAGAGATCGTCCTAGGAGGGATAATTCACCTCCACATACGGCTACGGTGACTCCTACACCGACGCCATCTGTTACTCCTCAATAGGGGGAGAGTGGGGCTAGTCACCACACTGGTGAGGCTAGTCATCATACTACTGACCCTAGCTATGTTCCTGATCCGTCATCTGTTGCCCAATCCACTGGGGCTGCGGGGCAGGTTGTTGATAATGCTGATGATGAGCGTAGGCTCATATCTTTTAGGAAACATAAGCCGCCCGCATTTCTGGGGTCAAGGGACCCAAAGGAGGTTACGGCTTGGTTGAGGGGAATGGACAAGATTTTTCAGGTGATGAGATGCCAAGATCCGCAGAAATTGTTGTATTCGGTTTATATGTTGGAGGGTGATGCCCAAGAGTGGTGGGACAATGTGTCTCGCCCGTATGTTATTCAGGGTGAGGTTATTTCGTGGACTATGTTCGAAGGTCTATTTCATGAAGAATATTTTCCCCGTGATGTTCGGGAGGCAAAGCAAGGTGAATTTGATAGCCTTGTACAGGGAGTTATGACTGTGGATGCCTATGTGGCAAAATTTAATGAGCTTGTGAAATTTGCAAACTATGGAGGTACTCTACCTACTCCGGAATTCTTGTCAGCTAAATTTCAAAGAGGGCTGAGTGAGAAGATTGCTAAGAGGATGTCTAATACTGCGATGAGAAACTTTGCTGACTTAGTGACCCAATGCAAGAGGGTCGAGACTGTTTATGGGAGGTATCCAAAATCGGATAAGGTAAAAGAGCAAGATGTTAAGAGGACACCTGGTCCTTCTGGAAATGCTAATAGAGGAGGTTTCAATAATAACAACAGGGGTAGGGGGTTGCATGTAAGGCAGCCTCCTGGTCAGTTCAAGAGGGGTGGAAACACTGGTGGTGGTGGTGGTGCGGACAGATATTTTACCCCAAAATGTGGGAAGTGTGGGAAATACCACAAAGGTGTATGTGGTGCTGGTCCGCTGTCATGTTTTAAGTGTGGTCGGAATGGCCACTTTGCTAGGGAATGTCCATCTTCTTCGGGGCAGGCTGCGAATCTGCAGGCCTTGCCGACAGCTACTACTACTGCTACTCCTACTGCTACTGTTCCTACTGTGGGACGAGTTTATACTACAAATGCGCAACATACTGAAAAGGCTCCGAATTTGGTAAAAGGTATAATTTTCCTCTCTAATGTTGATTTGTCTGTATTGTTTGATTCGGGAGCAACACATTCTTTTGTGGCGGACTATGTGGCTAAGGCGCTGGACTTAAAGGTAACACGAATGGTTCCTCCGATGCGTATTACTACCGCTACAGGAGAGGTTAGTGAGTCGTCTTGGATTTGCGAAGATGTGAATTTTACTTATTTAGGCAGGGGTTACACCATTGATTTAATTATCTTACCCCTGGCCTCTGTCAATTTGATTTTGGGGATGGATTTGTTGTCTCGAAACTGCGCAATGATTGATTGCTGCGGAAAGAGGTTGTTGTTGTCTCACGAGAGGCCGACTGTTTGTCCGTCCTTGTATTTGTCTGTTAGTCAAACTGTGAAAGCCTTGAAGGCTGGAGATTTGGGTTATGTCTTGTTGGGCGGATTGGTGGGTGACAAAAAGGAGGAGATTTCTTCGATTCCGGTTGTTAATGAGTTTGAGGACGTATTTCCTGATGAGATACCGGAATTCCCGCCTGAGAGAGAGATTGAATTCTCGATTGATTTATTGCCTGGTGTGGGGCCGATCTCCTTGGCTCCATATCGGATGTCGCCACTTGAGTTGGCTGAGTTGAAGAAACACATTGAAGAACTATATGCGAAAAATTTTATTAGGCCGAGTGTGTCTCCGTGGGGAGCACCGGTGATATTTGTGAAGAAAAAGGATGGTAGCATGAGATTGTGCACTGACTACCGACAGCTGAATAAAGTGACTATTAAGAACCGGTACCCATTGCCGCGCATTGATGATTTATTAGATCAGTTGAGGGATGCCTGTGTGTTTTCAAAGATTGATCTCCGGTCCGGATATCACCAAATTCGGATTAAACCGGAGGATGTACCTAAAACAGCTTTCCGATCCAGATATGGACATTTTGAATATCAAGTGATTCCTTTTGGGCTTACAAATGCCCCGGCGGTGTTCATGGACTATATGAACCGCGTCTTTAAACCGTATTTGGACCAGTTCGTGATTGTATTTATTGATGACATCTTGATCTACTCTAAGAGTAAAGAGGAGCACATTGACCATTTGAGGACTGTGTTGCAGGTGTTGAAAGATAAGAAGTTATATGCTAAACCGTCTAAGTGTGAATTCTGGTTGTCTGAGGTGCAATTCTTGGGTCATGTTATTTCTGCAAGTGGTGTTGCAGTGGATCCAAGCAAGATTGAAGCGGTGAGTGACTGGGAACGACCTAAGACTGTGACTGAGATTAGAAGTTTTCTGGGGCTTGCTGGCTATTATCGCCGATTTATACAGGGATTTTCTGCAATGGTTCTACCGTTGACTCAATTGACACGAAAGGATACTCCTTTTGTGTGGACCCAGGAATGTGAGGACAGTTTTCTGCTACTAAAAGAGAAATTGACTACTGCTCCGGTGTTGACTCTACCTGATCCGGAGGGTGAGTTTGTATTATACTGTGATGCTTCTAAGAAAGGTTTAGGGAGCGTACTGATGCAGGAAGGAAAAGTGATTGCTTACGCGTCTAGGCGGTTGAGGCCGCATGAAGAAAATTATCCGACGCACGACTTGGAACTGGCTGCTATTGTGTTTGCCTTGAAAATCTGGAGGCACTTTCTGTATGGGATGAAATTTGCTGTGTTCAGCGACCATAAAAGCTTGAAATATTTATTTGATCAGAAGGAGCTGAATATGAGGCAGCGTAGATGGGTTGAATTTTTGAAAGATTATGACTTTGAGCTGAAATACCACCCGGGAAAGGCTAACGTTGTGGCAGATGCATTGAGTAGGAAGTCTGTCAACTTATCTCATATGATGATGTGGGACAATGAAGTGATTGAGCAATTTCGTGACATGAAAATAACGGATTTCTTTGCTGGGAGAATGTGTGATATGGAGTTGACTCGGATTGAGAACGAGCTGCACGAGAAAATTAAAGAGACTCAGATTCGCAATGAAAGTATAAAGTATTTGAAAGGCCAGAGTGGCATATCTGTTAATGAACAGGGATTATTATTATATCAAGGCAGGATTGTTGTGCCCAAGGAACTTGCAGAGGAAGTTATGACTGAGGCCCATAAGGGTCAATATGCTATCCACCCAGGTGCCACAAAAATGTACCAAGATTTGAAAGTTAAGTTCTGGTGGCCTGGGATGAAAAAGGATGTTGCCGAGTACGTGTCTAAGTGCTTGGTTTGTCAAAAAGTGAAAATAGAGCATCAGAAACCTGCTGGATTACTTCAGCCGCTGGATATACCTGAATGGAAATGGGAGAGTATTTCAATGGATTTTGTTGTGGGATTGCCGCGAACTCAAGCTGGTTACGATTCGATTTGGGTTATTGTGGACCGACTCACGAAGTCTGCACATTTTCTACCAGTACGAGTGGATTTCACCACAGAGAAGTTGGCTACGTTGTATGTAAAGGAGATTGTTAGACTCCATGGGATACCGATTAGCATTGTTAGCGATCGGGACCCGAAGTTTACTTCACGCTTTTGGGGAGCTTTGCAGCAGGCTTTTGGCACTCAGCTTCGACTGAGCACTGCTTATCACCCGCAAACTGATGGTCAGACTGAGAGAACTATACAGACACTTGAGGATATGCTGAGAGCTTGCACATTGGAACAGGGTAATGCTTGGGATAAGTACTTACCACTGGTGGAGTTTTCTTATAATAACAGTTTTCACTCCAGTCTGGGTATGGCACCATATGAGGTTTTGTATGGCAGGAGGTGTCGTACGCCCACTTGTTGGACTGAGGTAGGCGATAAAGAAGGATTTGGTCCAGATTTTGTGCAAGAAACAACAGTGCAAATTGAAATGATCAGAGAAAAGATGAAACAGGCACAGAATCGGCAGAAAAGCTATTATGACAATAAGCATAGACCGCTGGAATTTGAGGAAGGTGACCACGTTTTTGTACGGTTATCTCCGGTCACAGGTGTTGGCCGTGCGTTGGGTGTGAGGAAGCTGAGTCCACGGTTCATTGGGCCATATCAAATTATGAAAAGAGTAGGATTGGTGGCCTATCAGCTTGCCTTACCCCCTCAGTTGTCTAATTTACATGATGTCTTTCATGTGTCGCAGTTGCGACGTTATGTTCCGGATAAATCACATGTGGTGATACCGGATAATATTGAAATCAGGGAGAACTTGAAGACTCCCATTGGTCCTATTGCAGTATTGGATTGCAGTGAAAAACGATTGAGAAGTAAAGTGATTCCCATGCTGAAGATTCAGTGGGAAGGCCGCACACCTGAGGAGGCTACTTGGGAGCGGGAGGACGAGATTCTCCGGCTGTATCCTGAGTTAGCGAGCAGGTATTATTTAATTTTGCGGACAAAATTTCTAAAAGGTGCGGTGAATATAACACCTCATATATTTAAATGTGAATTTTTATATTATAATGTGAAAGGAAAATTGGTGGATTAGTGAAAATCCAAGGATTATGGCCAAAATTGGCAAAAAGGGCAAAATGGTAATTGACCAGCCGTGTATTCTGAGGCAAAAAAATACTGAGTTAGAGATTTCATATGACAAAAGTAATACTGGAAATGGAATCAGGGCGAAAAATTGAGTGAATAGGCAAATTTGGGAAAAATTGATGAAAAGTGATTTTTAAGTGTTAAATACTGTGGTGTGAGTGTACCGATAGGTGTGAAATTTTTATCAATATTTTGGAGAAATAAAAATATGTCATGGACTGGAAAAATATGTAGATTAAGAATTTATGATCGGAATTTTTATCGGGATTAAAGTTAGATCGCGTGTGGGACCCGTGTGACCGAAGTCACTTAGCCCCCACCCCTTTTCTTCTTTCTTTCCTTTCTTTTCCTTTCTTCTTACGTGCGCCCTCCCTGTGTGTGAAGAACCAAATAGAACCATTTCTTCATCATTTCACCATTTTCTCCATTCTTCACCAAATCGCTTGATTTTGGTGTTGAAATCTATTGTAAACAACCTTCTAGATCCATTGGTAACACTTACAAGCCTTGAATCCATCTCTTGGCTGCGTTTTTTGGCCAAAAATAGATCCGACCCATAGTGTTCTTGGAGTTTCTTGGAGCTTTTGGTCTTCCCTTGGCTTAGTGGAACCTTGGTGGTGAGCATACACTTGATTGTGAGTATATTTATGGTATTTTTGTGGTTGATTTCATAGATCTAGGAATTTATGCTCTAAACCTTTAATTTTAGATGTGTGATGATAGAGAGCCCAAATGGAAAAATGCTATTAGATGAAAAGGCCTTAGAATCATGCTTGTAAGCTAGAAATGCTATGATAATTTTTGGTGAAAAATATAGGTTTTTAACTTAGGAAAATTTGAGGAATTTTCATGAAAAATGAGTTTTGGTGTAATTTGGATTTGATGATTGTTGTAGGGTGCCTCACACGGACGGGATTGTGAAAAGTTGAATTGGAGCATACGTTTGGAACGGATTGGCTAAGTGTTGAGGTAAACCCTTGGAACTTGGGTTTAATCCCTAGTGTGCTCCACCACACCTAGTGGAAGGTAGTGGTTGGATTATGTGGTTATGACATGGTGTGATTGTGTGCTTGTATGCATATTGCTTGGATTGTATGAAAATTGTTTGGTCACTGGCCAGTTGACGTGTGTTGGGTTTGGACATCCGCTGGATCATTTCGATGGCGAAGTGCCAGTTGGGTATGCCATGGGGTCGACTCATGGGAGCGACACCAGGATGAGCCAAACGTGGGACATCCGCCGGATAGGTCTCTTGAGGAGTTCCGGTTGGGTTGGCCATGGAGTTTTCTCAACCATGGGAGAAGCTCTAGGATTGTCTCGGGAGTTATATGATGGAGTCCTTGAACATGAATCCATGCGTGGATGTTCTCGGGTTGTCTCCAGTTGGTTGGTGATATTGTATTGCTTGCATATTACATGATGTCATATTTATACATTTTAGTGAGCCATGGAGTGGAGAGAGCCTCTAGCTCCATTGGTTTACTGAGATATATCCGTATATCTCACCCCGTGTTTGGGGGACCACATTTCAGGTCACTATGAGCCGGGAGGAGCTTCGGGCAAGAAGCCCGCTTAGTGGACAGTGGATTTGCATGCGGTGCATTGGGATTGCATGACATTTTGGAGGAGGACTATGGATTGCACATAGCATGACATTAGTATTTTGAGACTTAGGTCATGAACATATTGCATGATGTTATTGCCATGCTTTTTGTAGTGTTCATGATTGTATACTAAGTCTTGTTTATAGCTTATTATTCCTGACATGGATAATTGTATATTTGAGTGAGCATGGGACTTGTCCATTGCCACATTCATTGCCTTTGAAGTCTTGATGATTCATGTTGTAAAATGGTCCATATTTGTATGTAAATGGCCATTATATTGAGGACTTTGTAAATGATGCATGATTTAATGAAAATGCATGATGGAAGGGCCTAGAGCCTACATTAGGATGTGTTTAAGTGTTGTGTGGAGTACTAAGATGTTTGGGATGGATTACACAACCTTTCTTGGGCTTAAAATGCTGTAATCTGTCATTTTTACTGCATAGTAATCGATTACCCAAGCATGGTAATCGATTACCATGCAACAGGGGACGAAAATTGGCTACTGTCTTCACTGGTAATCGATTACTGAGCTTTGGTAATCGATTACCATGTGAGGTAATCGATTACCCAAAGTTGGTAATCGATTACCAGAACAGAGGAGGTCAAAATTTGGCTACTGCCTCATTTTTGACAGGTGGTAATCGATTACCACCCACCGGTAATCGATTACCACAGTGTAATTTTCGAAAATTCAGGTTTTTCTAGACTAAAAAAAGGGGCTTAACTTGATGGGTAGAACTCCAAATGATACGTGGTTTGAAACCACGCGTAGATAACGTAAAGGACTACAACTTGGTAAAAGGTGAGAGTAAGATGGTGAGTTTAAATGAATTGATTAAAAAGAAGGATTAATGATGTTAGTGAAATGTATGATTCCGCGAATTGCATTTACAATTATAGTGTGGTTTTAATTGATTACGGAAAATGTATTGATGTAAGAAAAGGAATATGATAAAAGAAAAATTTGCCTGTAATTTAATTAACCCAATCACTGTGATTGTAACTGTGCTTAATATCATAATCAATGTTAACAATACCGGTGTACAACGGGTTGTTACAACATTCCTATCGGAGTTTTGTATGCAGTTCGATAGGCCCACAGTGCATCATCTAGTCTCTTTGACCAATCCTTCCGAGAAATACTAACAGTCTTTTCAAGGGTTTGCTTCAGTTCCCTGTTGGAAACTTCCACTTGGCCACTAGTCTGCGGATGATAAGGTGTAGCAACCTTATGTCTGACACCATACTTGGCTAACAGATTCTCAAACTACTTGTTACAAAAATGAGAGCCTCTATCACTTATGATTGCTCTCGGCACTCCAAACCTGGTAAAAATATTCTTCCGCAGGAAATTCACAACCACCTTGGCATCATTAGTAGGAAGAGCTGTTGCCTCAACCCACTTAGAAACGTAGTCAACAGCTACCAAAATATATTGGTTGGAATAGGAAGATGGGAATGGTCCCATGAAGTCAATCCCCCATAAATCGAATAATTCTACCTCCATAATAGTGTTTAGAGGCATCTCATCTTTACGGGAAATGTTCCCTGTTTTCTGACATCTTTCACACTTTTCAACGTATTCTCTGGCATCTTTGAAAAGTGTAGGCCAATAGTAGCCACTTTGCAACACCTTTTGGGCAGTTCTATTCCCACCAAAATGGCCACCATAATCAGAATTGTGACAATGTCATAAAATTCCCTTGATTTCCAACTCTGATACACATCTTCTCAAAATTCCATCAACACATTGGAAATACAGAAATGGATCATCCCATACATACCTCCTTGCATCATATAAGAATTTTTTCACTTGTTGTTTTGTGAAATTAGGAGGTATTTTCTTGATTACTTTAAAATTGACAAAATCAGCAAACCAAGGTTCCACTTGCAACGCAAAAATTTGCTTTTCAGACAAATTCAAAGAAATTGTAAGAACTTGTTCATCTGGAAAAGAATCGTTGATCTCTATAGCAGGATCATCTTGCAGGTTCTTCTCTCGAATTCTTGACAAGTGGTCAGCAACTTTATTCTCCATCCCCGACTTGTCTTTTATTTCCAAATCAAATTCTTGGAACAACAACATCCACCTTAGCAGTCGTGGTTTGGCATCTTGTTTAGAGATCAAATATTTTATAGCTGATATGCCTTCATCATATAGATATTTCAGAGTAAAAAGAATAAGGATTTGACAGTAATTCAGTAATAAAGGTTATTATTTTTAATGAATTATTAACAATCCATGTTCAGACACACTTTCACTGATTTTTCTATATTTTTATAGGTTAAGAGGTGAAGAAATTCAAAATTTGAAAAACAAAGAAGGGAAGACCGCGCGAGAGATCGAACAAGGCGCCAGAGGATCGCACCACTATTGAATTTAGAATTTGAATTCAAAATCTGAATTCAAATCTGATTTAATTTAATATTTCCGTTATACGTTTTTGTAATAAAGTGTAATTTAATTCTTCCGTTTCTGTAATAAGTGTAATTTAATTTTAACGTTATGTTTTCATTAGAAGGATATTTTCGTAATTTGTGCGGAAACCCTAATTGGCTGCTATTTAAAGGGTCCCCTCCACACATTCAGAGAGTCTACACCATTCCACACAATTTAGAAGGAGGTTGACGGCTGCGCTCAGGAGGATTCTTCCACGGATCTTCTTCTTCATCTCCTTCTCTTCTATTTTATGTTTTCATTTGAATATTGGATTCTAGCCATGATAATGGTTGGCTAGAACCTCTTTGCTGTAGTTAGGGTCACGAACCCTTGTGAACCCCTGATACAATGGATTGAGTTTTTATTGATAGATTTATCTTTTGAATTTCGTTCTATTCTGATCGTATTGTTATTGTTATTATTAGATCCGATCAATCTAGTAAGTAATAATAAATCTGAGGATTAGGGCCAACAAGAGGGATCTGAGGTCTTTAATCCAGAAAGGGGATAGAACGACGGTATGAACATGATCTAGACATAGACATGATTCATATTGTAGATGTTTTAATTATCGATCTTTATGCTTGATCTCATATAGGGCACCTCAAGGAATTAGGGTTCTATATGAGATCAAAGGGTTAATTCCTCAAGGGATTGAGAATTAACTATTGATACTTTTATCTGATAATTATCTAATTTCACGATTTATATATTAATATTTAACTTGATCCAGAGTAAAAGGTGGGGATCATCGGTGAGTGTTCTCTAACTGCAGCGTTTTTCTCAATTATTTTTTACATCTTTTATAATTCAATCTTTCTTCATCTCTTTCTTCAGAAAACCCTAAAAACACGCAATTTACTTTTTAATTTACTTTTTGTTTTTAAACCAACAACAATTGCTACCTCTTTTGATCCGTTCAACTTAAGGGGACTGGTTATTGTAGTACTTGGTCTACAATCCCTGTGGAGACGATACTTACTTATCACTTTTATTACTTGGAACGATCGGTATACTTGCCGAGTTCGCAACAAGTTTTTGGCGCCGTTGCCGGGGATTGTAAATTCCAATATTATAAATAACCATTGATCTTTGAGCTTGGATATTTAATTTTTTATTTTTTTATTTTTATTTTTTATTTTCGTTCTCTATGATGTTCTATTAACATCATGGTTGAACAACTTGAAATTCCATTAGAATTGGAGGATGAGTTGCTCAACATTGAAAGTGCAAAACTTTTTGGGGGTGAATATGCAGAAGATCCTTACGATCTAATAGATAAATATTTGAATTTCTGCAGTGGAGTATATGCCCACTCTCGAGAATAACATTAGATCTAGCAGCTGGAATACCACTTCACACTATGGAACCTGAAGAAGCTCTTGATCTGATTGAGATAGTGGTTTACGAAGAATACCAAGCACTCCAGGATCAGCCAATATTTGAGCAAGAAGCTGAGGAAAAGTCATCCATTCTAGCTCAAGAGAATTATATAGAAAATGTCGCACCTCTTTTCAAGCAAGTCACTGAAGACGTAGAGGGAAATTCATACTTGAAAGATCAGGATGTGGCAATAGCTACTCAAGAATTCGAAACCGAGGAGGAATCTACTACGGTAGAAGAATCCAAAGTGGAAGAATATTTTGAAGTAAGAGAAGAGCAAAAAGATGGAACATATCAGGAAGAGACCCTCTCTCCAATGGAGATTACCCTCCCAAATTCTCATGATGAAACACTTGAATTGGAAGAGTATAAAAATGAAGAAGATGCAGACTATGAGGAGCTAGAGATGAGATCTTCCAATAAGGAAGAACGCGAGGAAGCTAATCTTGTGAATTCAATTGAGGCATGCAGTGAAAGAAACACTAACACCTCTAGCCCCATGGTAGACATACATGTTGAGCAAGCCTTATGTGATGATGAGATGAATGCGAATCAAGTGCCAATGAACTTATTAGAGAAAATGGGAATAAGGCATATAAGGTCCGCAAAGATGACTATACAATTGCCCGACCGATTTGTTCAAATGTGGGTTAATATTGCTGAAAATGTACCGGTGAATGTGAGCAAATTTGGGTACAAAGAAAGTTTTGCAATCATTGATATGGATGTGGACCCTGCCTTTGCTCACCTTCTCGAAGAACCATTTTTGATCACCACAGATTCAGTGGTATATAAGCTAAAAGATGAGGCAACTCACAATGTGGATGAAGAACAGGTAAGTATTCTTGATTTTAAATTTAATTCTTCATCACTTATAATTTTTCCCTCGGATGTACAAGCACAATTTG
>JAVKPL010004740.1:0-22962 GCA_032173675.1 Gastrolobium villosum
ATACCATGGAGGAGTGATCGCTGGATTTTTCTTGTCTTTTCTCTCTTATTTTTGTTAGCATTTTAGTTTTATTTTTGTTTTTGACGACCAATAGGATCTTGTTAGGGTCACTGCTACTTTATGGATTTGTACCCCCTATGGTATTTTTCACTGTTTTGCTGATACATTTATGTTAATGATGTGTGTTTCAATTGCGCAGCAGTCCTTATTGATTACACTTAGTTATTGCTGGGGACAGCAATTTCTAAAATTTGGGAATGGTGGTTAGCCTTGCCCTGATCATGCACTATAGCTGCAATTGTGGAACTACACTTCATTTCAGGAGAGATATTCGAACCAGTTTACTTTTTCATTTTTAAATATCTGTCTTGGTTATAGTTGACCTTAAAATTCAGCAAAATTTTTAAATTTTTTGGAATATGCTTGCTGATAATCTCAGATTTAGGTTTTGCTTTCCTAGCAAGTGATTGAGTTCATCTTAGGAAGTACATTAAGTTGTGAAATTTCTGGCATGATGTCACTTAGGCATGAGTAGATTTTATGATTGCTCGTTTGTCTGAATTGTTTGCTAGAATACATGATATGCCTGATATTCTTTTTGAGAATCTAGTCTGAGATCATAGCCTTTGAGGTTTGAGCCTAAACAGTAATTTTTACTCTTGAGAGGCTTCACTGTGGTAACACTCTAGAACTTGGTCTGTTTCTCTACAATGCATGCATTTAATTGATATGATAAAGGCAGTTTGTTCTTGATAGCCCTGGCCATATAGCTCACCTATATAAATGATTTTTCCATTGCTACCCCCTTGAGCCTAAGCCTGTTTGTTGATAATTTACCTGAATATTGCTTAGCCTATATCCACGTTGACTTACCTTAAGTGAGATTGAATTGCTGATTCTTTTAAACAGAGAAGAATTTTAAAAGAGAAAAGAAAATGTCTAAGGTAAGCTCTACTAAACTAAGCAATAGAAAAGGGGAAAAGAAAAAGAAACAGAAAAATCTAGAAAAAAAAAATATGTGTGTGAAGCATTGTGAATAAAAGTGGTCAAGATAGGAATTGACTTCCCGAAATTCTGTGGGCAAGTTAGTGGAGCAAAACTTATGAGTTGAAATTGTTTAAATTATGTTATCTTCAGTTTTTCAATCTCATAGTTATTTAAAGCCACTTTCCATATAAATTCCTACCTTTAGCCATGCCAAATTAAAACCATTGAAAAGTCTTTTTGATCAATTAATGCATGCGTTTGAATCCTTCAATTTTAAGGATCTTGAGAATATGATCAAGCCTATGGCAGTGTTACGGCTGTGATGGTTGTGTACATCTGATACCCTAAAACACCCGAGTGTGAGTGATATATTTTGTCTTGGTGAGGGATATTCGGACTAGATTCAGATGTTTTTCATAGAATAAGGGCATTGTTGAAAGTTCTTGCAGTAATTCAGTCATGCATGGCATAGTAAATTCTTCGATTGTTTGGATGATATTGTGCTGAAATACTGCTGTAAACTTTTCTAAGTTCGAATAGTTTATTGCTGGGGACAGCAACATCTAAATCTGGGAATTGTTTGATATGCTCCCAGCATATATGCTTTTATAGATCAAAAAGTATTGAATCAGATCTAAAATTGTGTATAAAGGTGTATATATTGTGAAATTATTGAATAAAACTTGTCAGACACTCTCTCACTCAAATTCTTTGTGTTTATAGGAGAAAAAGGTCAAATAAAGGAGCAGGAAGAAATCAGACAGTATCTCCACGCTTGGAGCGTCCAAATCAACGCTTGGAGCGTAGGGAGAGACCCAAGGCAGTGAGTCTACGCTTCAAGCGTAGAACCCTACGCTTGAAGCATAGACAAGGAAAATCAGACAGTGTCCCTACGCTTGGAGCGTAGATCCTGCGCTCCAAGCGTAGGATTGAAATGGACAGCTGTCAGTTGCGAGGAAAGAAGACCCATGGGGAGTATAAAAGGGCAAAAGACAGCCCTAAACAACACAATTGGTCATTCTGAAGAAAGGTTAGGGCATTCTGATTCAGAGGAGGAAAGAGTCTGGAGATTCGGAGAGAAAAACATTCTTCTTCTACCTTTCTGTAGTTTTTATGTTTTGATGTTTTCATTGAATATTGGATTTTTAGCCATGATTATGGTTGGCTAGAACCTCTTTGTTGTGGTTAGGGTCACGAACCCTTGTGAACCCCTGATACAATGGATTGAGTTTATATTTATATATATATCCTTTGAATTTCGTTCTACTCTGATTGTATTGTTATTGTTATTATTAGATCTGATCAATCTAGTAATTGATAGTAAATTTGAGGATTAGGGCCAACAAGAGGAATCTGTGGTGGTTAATCCATAAAGGGGGTAGAACGACGGTATGAACATGATCTAGGGATAGACATGATTCATATTGTAGATGTTTTAATTATCGATCTTTATGCTTAATCTCATATAGGGCACCTCAAGGAATTAGGGTTTTATATGGGGTTAAAGGGTTAATTCATCAAGGGATTGAGAATTAACTACTAATATTTTTATCTGATAATTATCTAAATTTTGCGATATATATATTGATATTTAAACTTAATCCAGAGCAAAAGGTGGGGCTCATTGGTAAGTGTTCTCTAACTGCAGCGCTTTCTCATAGATTTCTAAACTTTCATTTTGTTGAATTTCAAATATTCAAAAAGAACAAAAATACGTTTTATTTTACAAATCAATTTTCTACACAATCCTGACATTCGTGTCAAAAATCTCTTGGATTATTTAATCTTGAAAGGAATAGTTTAATTGATTTAGATACACTCTCTGTGGATTCGACCTTACTTATTACTTATTACTTGTGCGACTCGGTACACTTGCTGAAAGTAAACTGGCCTTTGAAGGCCGATGCATGTAAGGTGTAAAACAAAAATTTTACTGCGGAACATACATGCACACATAGGTTCATGCTTTAAGACAGCATGATGTTACCTTGTTTTTGGCCTGATCAGTCAGGGAGATCAGATGTCAGGCTTGAAGGGTTCAAACCCTCTAATGGTGATCCACACCACCGTTCGTCAATGATGCAAGAACCCTTTCTTGAAAGCCACCAGATGAACACCACAGTGAGGCTTGCTATGCGCACAAGTGGTGAAGGTGGAGGCTAGGTATTCTGTTTGGAAAGGTGTAGTGAGCTACCCTACAGAATGGTGCATAGATGGAGGAGAGTTGGCTAGGTTTTCACAAAACCCTAAGGTGAGGAACAAGTCATGTTATATGCGCACACTTGGAGAGGAGGAGGGATTTAAATCATTCAAAATGAAAAACAAACTTTCAAACTTCTTTGAAATTTGCGCATAGAACAGTGAGATAAGGTGGAGCTGTTGCAAAACTAACTTTGCCAACAACCTCCAATCTTATCCACATGAAATTAAGTTCAAAACAATTTAAACTTAAATTCATAAACTATCATATAGTATATACTTCTCATGCGCATAATTCAGCCCTAGAAGGGGTCCAAATATATTGAGTAGTTGCATTCAAAATTTGAATCAACTCACCCACTGATTCCCTCAACCACCAACTCTGAATGGAGGTTTGTTTTAAGTGATAAGATGACATTCTTATCACCTAAAACTTGCGCACCAAACAGCCAAGGAAGTGCCTCCAAAGATGCTTCTTGATCCAAGGAATATGCTCCAATAAGATCCTGTCTTATCCTTTTATTATGAAACAACTTTTCAAAACCAATTCAAATTCGAATTCAAACACTTGAATTCAAACGTTCAAACATTCAAATTTCAAAATTCAAAATTTAAAATTTCAAATTAAAAATTCGAATTTCAAAATTCAAATCCAAATTCAAATTTCAAAATTCAAATTTCAAATTCAAAATTCGAATTTCGAAATTCAAATTCTAAATTCAAATTTCAAAATTCAAAATTTCAAATTCAAAATTCGAAATTCAAATATTTGATTATTAATTTAACTAATTAAATTAATTAGTAATGGCTTGGACTATCCAAGCCCATTACTAAACTCCATGCACCACCCACCCATTTAGGTGGGCTTCCAAACAGCTTCTTGGGCTAATAACCATTATTAGGCCCAATACCTTTAAAGCTAGTCCATCATGACTACAAGGTGTTAGTGTGTGACCCATTAGGTCCAACTTAGCTTCTGACATAACTGGGCTTGGGCCCAACAAGCCCACAACCCAATTAATGACAACACAGAGCACTAGCAATGCTTTGTTGCCCCAGAACTAGTCAGATTAATGACTTGATCAACCTATTGCACATATTTGGTTACCGTATGTATTTCCCTTCGTCTCGGTTATCTTCCCATTAACCTAGGGTAAGGAAATGTATCAACCCCTGCGGTTTAGGATAAGCTTTATTCGAAATAGGGAATCTTCAATTTACTGACTCTAAAGGCAGATCATCTCATGATCTCTTTTACTATGCATAGATTCCCGAGTCCCTGTAAATGTCATCCCGATTTCTTCGGTTTACAGATAACCTAACCTCTCACAGAGATTTGACGAATTCCTTCAGCTTATTACCCTAGCCCTGTGCCCTTTAAGGACACGTCCAACAGTATACCTATGAGTCTCCATGTTTCAGGTAGACGAGACATACAATCAAAACATGCCTTCAAGAACACAGTCTAGGTAATAACTTCTGGTCTAAGGAAAGACATACCCAAACATAAAGAGATTACTCTAATGACACTATCTGTGAGATTTCCTCATAGAGTCTCTTTTGGGTCTGTTCAGTGCGAGCTATACTCTTATAGGTCCACCCACGACTTTAGCTAAGATATCTCCATATCTGCAGCTCATGAGGTCTTTACCTTGTATCCATATACAAGTAGATAAGTCGTACTAGTCTTTACTCGAGATCACTGATCCCCAAACTCAGTGTCTCTAGACTAGGAACATATAATTAGGAATAGACATGCAATATCCTTGAATCCTCATGATCGTGATCTCATCACAGATACTCAAGAGATATCTGTTCTATTCCAAGGGGTTTATCCAGTTCGTTCATATAATATTAACAGTAATATCGAGACACAATATGAAACTGAATAAATAGTGCTTTCATTTATTTGCGACAAACAAAGTTCTACATCTAGTGTCCTTTTAATCAAAAGATTGTCTCTAGGACACCCATATGCTAACACTTGCCGATCCACGTCACTACCCCAGACGCATCTGTCTCCACAATAAAGGGTTGTGAGAAGTCTGGTAAAGCGGGGATAGGAGCCTGAGTAAGTGTTGTTTTAAGGTGCTGGAAGGCAGCTTCAGCAGTAGGAGACCAGAGAAAGCCAGACTTAGTGAGCAAGTCAGTCAAGGGGGCAGCAATTGTAGCATAGTGCCGAATGAACTTTCTGTAATAACCGGACAATCCAAGAAAGGCACGGACTTGCGTAGCAGTAATAGGTGAGGGCCAAGAGTGGATAGATGAGAGCTTGTCAGGATCCGGAGCTAGGCCCAATCCAGAAATCACATGACCCAGAAATTGAATTGAAGATTGGGCAAAGGAGCATTTAGACAATTTGGCCAATAAGCAGTGAGCCCGTAACATTTTTAACACCTGTTGAAGGTGCGAAAGATGTTCTGCAAGGGAACAGCTATAGACCAAAATATCATCAAAAAATATAACTACAGATTTACGTAGAAATGCATAAAAGACCTCATTCATAGTTGCTTGAAATGTTGAGGGAGCATTTGAGAGACCAAAAGGCATAACCGTAAATTCAAAGTGCCCATGGTGAGTGCGGAAGGCTGTTTTATAAATGTCTTCAGTGTGCATACGTATTTGATGATAACCAGATCGCAAATCCAGTTTAGAAAAAGTTGTGGCGCCGTGTAATTCATCAATCAATTCGTCAACAGTAGGAATAGGAAATTTATTTTTTATAGTAATGGCATTTAGTGCTCTGTAGTCAACACAAAATCGTCATGTACCATCTTTCTTTTTGACTAGTAAAACCGGAGAGCTAAAGCAAGACTGACTCGGTCGAATTAGCCCCGTTTGCAACATCTCCTGGACAAGTCTTTCAATCTCGTTCTTTTGAAAGTGAGGGTACCGGTATGGCCGCACCTGGACCGGTTTAGAATTAGGCAGTAGATCGATGTGATGGTTGTATTTCCTATTTGGGGCAAGTGGGAAGGAATAGAAAACACATCCTCAAATTCGTTGAGTAATTGAGTCACATCTGTGGGCCCCAGTGTAGATGGAGTAGAGCACAATGGAGGTTCAGCCGATGCAGTAGCTGACATACACATGAGGCAATTCGAAATAGAATCGTGTGCCACCAGTTTAGACAGTTGGGAAGAAGTGATGAATTTTGGGTCCAAAGTAGTATCACCATGTAAAATAACCCGAGCCTGGTTATAATTGAAGGTCATAGTAAGTGCCGCATAGTCAGTAAGGATGGGGCCAAGCGTGGATAACCATTGGACGCCCAAGACCACATCAGCTCCTTTCAATTCAATTACAAACAAATCAATGACAAAAGTGTGATGTTGAATAGTAACTGTGACGGCCGTACAAGAGGCGGAACACAACAAGACATCACCGTTACCTACCTGGACTTTAAACGGAGAAATTGCATTTAAAGTCAAGTGAAGATGGGAGGCCATACGTAAGGTGATAAAGTTATGTGTACTACCACCATCAATTAAGATCTGCATTGGCTGACCCCCAATATAACCTGTCAGGCGAAAGGAATTTGCATATCGATGCCCAAATAAGGCATTAAAACTGATTTCAGGTTGAGTTTGTTGTTCCTCCAATTGTTCAACAACAGGAGGTACATCAACCACCTCAACGGGAATCTCTTCGTCACCACCTTCAAAGTACAAAAGAGCCGCACGGCTCTTACAACGGTGACCAGGTACAAAGCGCTCATCGCAATTGTAGCATAAGTTTTTCTCTCGTCGGGCTTGCCTCTCTTCTTGGGATAAACGTTTAATAGGAAGGTTAGGAAATGGAGGAAGTGTTTTAGCAGAATGGGATGATGTAGGGGCAGAGGCGTGGGCTTCAGCTGAGAGGACGGTGGATAGGGAAGGGGTGGCTACTGTAGACGAACGGTTAAGCCAGGGTTTACTAACACGATCATCAGTAAATTGTTCTTCATACACCTTAGCATAAGCAAAAGCTTCAGTGACGTTACCTGGACGATGAATTAAAATCGAACGTCGGATTATGGGTTTAAGGCCTGAAAGAAAGAGACTCTTACGGGTCATGGCGGTTAACTCTGGAGCTCGACGAGCTAGTTGTTCAAAGGCTGTTTGATACTCAGCAACAGTGGTAGTTTGTAATAATTTGGCCAAGGCAATAGTAGGATCATCAAACTCAGTGGGACCAAACCGCTGATGTAATGCGGTATCAAACGCTGCCCAATTAGGAAAAGGATTGCCCTCAGCTATACTCTGAAACCAGCAAGCAGCCGGTGGATCCAAATTAAAAGAAACCATTAATAAACGCTCATCCGAAGGAACATGGTAAAAGCGGAAATAGTTTTCCACTGCAAACAACCAATTAGATGGATCACCATATCCAAATCTTGGAAAATTCATTTTCATAGATCGGGAACGAATAGGATCAACTGCATTACGAAGAGGTCCAGATCCAAGAATACCTGCAGTCCCGCCACTGGACGACGCGGTACCCTGGTTCGTCTGCAGGAGAGTCGTCATCTCCTGAAATTGTTGTCGGAATTCTTGACGAAACTCGTCCAAACGTTGCTGTTGTTGTAGCTCCAAGGAATGCATGTGGCGTTCTTGCATAAGTTCGTAATTGGCCCATTGCTCAGGCGTTGTCTGTCGTTGTGCCTGTAGATAATGAACATGTTGAGCGAGTTCCTTCAATCTGGTATTCTCAGCCATTGAAATCAATGAAAGCACCAATGTAGCAATGTAACAGAAAAGGGAATAGAGGAAGTTGTTAGAGAGAGAGATCTGAGAAGATACGAGATAGAGAGAGAAGTTTTTGGAATTTTCTTGTTATCCTTTTCTCATTCATCACTAGTATTTATCATGACTTATGTTTCACGCTCAACACACACACATTACAATTGAATCACGTTCAACACACACACATTACAACTGAATTGCAACAAACTTTGCAACTCAGCCGGGTCCACTATTACTACAATCATAAATGGGCCAGTATTGGGCTAATGTAATAAGTAGTCCTGTAAATAAGCTGGTATACTCTTCCTGTGCGCCTATAGCTACGGATTGCGTTACAAAAGTATCCTTTGCAACATAATTTTACTGCCGGCCAAAAGAAAACCAATGCAAATTCATGGTTCCTAATTAAAATAAACCAATCAAAGAAAGTGGCGCAGCCTCATATCTTGACATCGTAAAATTGTAAACCCAAAAAATCACAAGAGGGAGGATTACGATACGAAGGAAATCTCAATTTGTCGGATAAGGGTTACATTCTAGTAAAAAGAAAAAATAAGTAACAATAATGATGCGGAAAAGTCACAGGAGAAAATTCGTCCAGAACCATCATTCCAGTGGCCACTACCTAAAGAACAAAAGGGAGAAAGAAAGCTAAAAAAAAAAAAAAAACTTAAATAATAGTACAATTATTTTTTTTTATTTTGGAGTTAAATTATTACAATTATTTAGCACTAGTAATATTACTTTTATTAATACATTATTATAATATTTAAATATTATTTTTTGATGATTCACATTTTATTTTAATCAAAAAATATATATATATATATATATATAAACATATTTTGTAAATAAAATATATAAAATAAGAATATAATATAATAATACATTAAAATAAAAAAATAAAAAACTCTTTCATTTTGCACCCAACAATTCTCTGCGAATTCAAATAGGTTATGACATACCAACAAGTACATGGATTAATTAGTGGAGAATTATTAAATTACTTAATAGGGGGATTAAATAGCCCTTGTAATACTCTCTTTTTTTTTTTTTTTGGTAAAAGTAGCCCTTGTAATACTCTAACAGGTAATCGATATAAAACACGTGAAAAAAAAAAATCTGTTATCGCATTTTCTTATTTCCTTGCATGTGACATAGCAAAATAAGAATTCTCAGATAAATAATTAACATTGCATTTTCTTTTTATTTTTTATTTTTTTTACTAACTTATATTATTGATTTTGAATTATTGGATTCCCAGTGCTACCTACCAAAGGGACAAAACAATACGGACGATACAGTGGTCCTAAAAAAGTATCCTTCTTCTCCTCTTTTTTAAATAAAAGAAAGGAAAGAAAAAACAAGTATCCTTCATTACCTCTTGCTATCACTCTGTAGCTTGTACCACCATGGCCAGCGACGAAGATAAGCTTCTTCACATAGTGATGTTCCCATGGCTAGCTTTTGGGCACATGATTCCAAACCTTGAGCTAGCAAAGCTCATAGCTCAAAAGGGTCACCAAATCAGCTTCGTATCCACCCCAAGAAACATAGAACGCCTTCCCAAACTGCCACCAAACTTGTCTACTCTCGTCAATTACGTGAAGCTTCCATTACCCAAAGTGGATAACCTCCCAGATAACGCAGAGGCCACCACTGATGTCCCCTACGACGTCGTTAAATACCTTAAAAAAGCTTATGATGCCCTCCAAGAACCCTTGACCCATTTTCTCGAAACTTCCAAAGCTGATTGGATCTTCTACGACTTTGTTCCCTTTTGGGTGGGTTCCGTGGCTTCCAAACTCGGTATCAGGAGTGTGTTTTACTGCATTTTTACTGCTCCGTTTATGAACTTCATGGGACCTGCTTCAGTTCTCATGAGTATTGACCACCAGCAACGGATAAAACCTGAAAACTACACCATGCCTCCGCCGTGGGTCCCTTTTCCGACTACCGTAGCATTTCGCTACTTTGAGGTAATGAAAAACACAGACAGTGGCCTCGACAAGGATTCTGGTGTTTCGGACTTGTACCGGATGGGTGCTAGTATCAAGAACTGCGATTTCGTGGCGATTCGAGGCTGCACCGAGTTCGAACCTGAGTGGTTTCAGGTATGTTTGTCAACCGCAATTTACAAGGCTCTCTACCGCTTTAATTTTTTAATTTGGTATTTAATTTACTGCATTTATCAATAGGGTCATGCATTTATCAAGGGGATTTCTTTTAGGGTTTATCATCTATCATGCATTTATCAACTCCAGCACGCAAAACGGGATTATAAAACCCTTTTTAACAGGGAAATATAATTAGTGGATACATGGTAGGAAAGCAAATTTGATAAGGATAAACGGTAGAAAAACAAGTTTGATAGAAAAATTTAAAAAAAGATGTTTAAATAACCGAAATAGTACGGGGGAAATATTTGAAAACTTTTCATTACATCATTTTTCATTTCCCCATCCATATCCAAAAAACTAGTGTTATCAAAACCAGCCCACCCAGTCCGACCAGTTGGCCCGAAAACTGGCCCATCACTTGGTCATGTTCCAGCATTGGACCGCTTACGTATATGACCCAGTGACTCGGTGAAAACCCGCAGTTCAACCGGTAAACCAGTTCTGCCAGCACATTGGAGTGAGGAGCGTTTCTTCATACCACTAAGCCAGCATCACTTGTTGAATAAAATGCAACATTTATTATATTTATTATATAACTATTAAGTTAAGAGAATTATTTCAAAGAACTCCTTACATTAAGGATATACAACTTAACAAATATCACTAAACTACATCATGTTATTGTTTACATGACACCACTAAACCAGTTCATGCGGTTCAACCCGTGACCCACCGGTTGAACCATTGACCCAGTGACCCCGTACCTCGACCGGGTCAATGACCGATCCGGTTCTAATAACATTGCTAAAAATACCACATCTCATGGTGTATTTTGGAATAGTGTTATTGTGCCAAAAACCAACACAAATCATGTTTCCTATCCTTCCAAGTTGCCTAGTATTTTTTTTCAATAACGTGTACCAAACATGGTATACACCAATGCCTACCTACACTTCCCCATCAAACTCAAAATAAAACCTATACCAAACACACCCTTAATGATTCGGGAGACCAGTGGCATCGAATACCGCAACCCTCCTTCCTCAGTCACATATTATTTTTTTTTTACTTTTTTTTTTCTAATTGAGTGACACCTCCACCCTCTTTCGGCACTTACAGAATTGTGTCAAGTGGCACAATCTCGTTAGTCTTATTTCCGTAAAATCTCACAATGCCATAACTTTTGACTCAGATATTCAAATTAGATATTTTTTTATTTCACATAATTTTTCTAGATTTACGCAATGACACCTTTATCTCCCATAAACATAGTTCAGTTTATGAAAATGTGGAACTATAATTGTAAATTTGAACTATATTTATGGAAAATAAAATATCTCAAATTAGAGGTCATTGCGTAGATCTTAAAAAATTATATGAAATTAAAAAAAATCATCTGATTTGGATACCCGAGTCAAAAGTTATGGTTTTCAGAAGTTTTACGATAATAATACTAACGAGATTATGTCACTTGACACAATCATATGAGTGCCAGAGAGGGTGTGACGTCATTCAATCGAGAAAAAATTGTGTGAGTGACTCAGGTGAGGGTCGCGTCTCTCAGTGTTATTAAACCCGGCCCGGGCATCGACCCGGTCGGGGTACTAGGTCATTGGGTCACTGGTCGGACCGGTTGACCCGGATATGTATATATATAAATATATATATATATATATATATATATATATATATATGTATGTATATATATATATATATATGAACAAATAAATTCAAATATATTCTTCATATCTAAAATGAATTTAACAAGATTTATTAAATAAGCTCAAAAACATGAAGCATAAATAAATAAAAATGTATACTATTTCTATGTCAATTTAAATTGCAACTCAGAATCCCTATAAACATACATCTCAATGACATTGAACTCATATTTTTCAAATTCAGCTACATTAAAAACGACATATGTCATAATCTTTTAATTTATTATTCCGCAAATTGCTTCAATATTGGAAGCTGAAATTGGAGTTCAATGTAGAAGAGTATATTAGCAAATGAAATTACAAAAGAAAATTAAATGAGTTCTACATTTTTCTGACAAGATGAAATAATTTTGGTTATTTGTTTTTTTTTAAATGCATGACCCGACCGGGTCATTGGGTCACCGATTTTGACATAATTTGGTTGGTATTGTCCGGGTTTTGACTGGGTTTGATCGGGTCAATGCATAAGCAGTACAATGCTGGACCGAACCGGTCTGGTGATCAGGTCGTCGGGTCGACCCGACTGGGCCGGGCCAAGTTTTACAACACTGGCATCACTCAGTGCTACTAGGTCCCATGCGACACAGAATGACCCTTATTAATAAATATCGAAAATCAAATAACAAATTAATACGTTAAAACCTACAAAAACAAAAACAAAAACAAAATAAAAAAAAAAACTTTGGGTCAAAGAGCCCAATTTACAATCCTATGACACAATAAAATTGTTGAATTTACGAATTTATGAGTTGACTATTAAATGCTGACCAAGTTTTAAAAATGAATGAACAAAGTGCACACATAACCGATAAGTCTCGTCAACTTAATTATTTAAAATTGCGGGTTGAAATTTTAGTGTCACGTTTAATGGTGTCTGGTTTTTTTGTCTCCTAGGCATTTTTATTGGCCTCTGGCCAGCCTACAATATTGCATGTAAAATAACACTCACAAATATAACATTTTGACCATAAAATTGAGTTGATTGATGACATATAAATTCCTTTTTTCTTCCTTTCCGAATCTTAATATTCAAAACAAACTCTCGATGTCATAAGCGAAAACTGAGCCTAAATTTATATATAATTTAGCTTTAAAATGCACATTTTTTGTTTTATAATTGATTTTTTTGGGCATTTTGAGTTGGATTGCCTATACATTAAGTAATTTATGACATGTTTATCAAAAAAAAAAAAAGTAATTTATGACATTAATTATATTATTGTTTTATGTACTTTTGTTTTATTTAATTAAATTTAAACTACAAACTAATATAGTATAAGCCCTACAACTTGTCAACCACTTGCACGTAGGGATGTAGATGGGCCAGGCCGGCCTACAGGGGCCTATGGTCTGGCCTACGAAAAGCTTGACCTGCCCTGGCCTACGATGTAAGTAAAACATTTTAAGCTTTGTAGATGAGCCTGTTTAGAAACAAGGCCATAGGCTGCAAATAAAATGCTTGACCTTTTAGCCTGTAGGCCGGCCTGTTTAATATTTAAATAAAAAAATTATATATTTATTTATTTATTCTAAAAGTTAGATAACTTAACATAATATTTAATATTTATTTGTTGTCATGAATTTTTATAATCTGTGTTCTTGTTAAAAAATTTATTATAGAATTTTAATATTTTGGACCTATGCTAGAAATATTGTTTAATAAATGAGATATTTGATTTTTTTTAATTTAATTTGTAATATGGTAGGCCTCATAGGCCATGTAGATTTTTTTATTTTTTACTAACAGAGCAGACTTGTCCTTTAAATTAAGCCTTTGATAGGCTCATAGGCCAAATATGCTCAATTTTTTCGTGTATAGACTTAGACCATGAAGGCCAAAACCTGCCCTAACCTGGCATAATTACACCCCTAGTTACACGCATCTCACGTATTCTTGGAATGCCAAGCATTTTGGATCCTTGGTGTCGCGAGTTTCATTATATATAATTGGTAAAAAGGTTATATTTATAAATAAATTTTTTTTTATAAATTCTTACAAATTCAATTATATATTATAAGTAATATATTTTTGAATTCATGTGTTACCCATAAATCATAATACATAATTGAGTTGGTAAGAATTTGTAAATAAAAAATTATAAATATAATATTTTCCTATATAATTTTGAATAATTTAATTTTATAAAATTAATTTCACTTAAAATCCGAGTTTGAAGTAAAGTATATACACTTAAAACTTTTTGTCAAGGCTTACCCAAAAAAAAAAAATATATATATATATATATATATATATATATATGTCAAAAAAAAATTTGTATTGATTTTAATCAATACAAATTTTTAATTTTATCCAAAAATTATATTTTTTATCTTTAATACAGAAGTTCTTTAATCCTGACATAGGCTTAATCTCTCAACCACAAAAGATTAAAATTACAAAACAATTGATGTTCTGAAACCAGGTGCTGGAGAACATTTACCAGAAACCAGTTCTCCCAGTTGGTCAACTCCCAAGCACAGGGCTCGACGGTGGTAATGAAAACAAGGCGTGGCAGTGGATGAAGGATTGGTTGGACAATAAGTCACGTGGCACGGTTGTGTACGTGGCGTTTGGAAGCGAAGCGAAACCGAGTCAAGAGGAAGTCACAAAGATAGCTCTGGGGTTAGAAAAATCGGAGCTTCCGTTTTTCTGGGTGTTGAGGGTTCGACGCGGGCCCTCCGACACGGTGGTGCTGCAGTTGCCGGAAGGGTTCGAGGAGCGAACCAGAGGACGTGGAGTGGTGTGCACCACTTGGGCACCGCAGTTTAAGATATTGAGCCACGAGAACGTTGGTGGGTTCTTGACTCACTCTGGTTGGACCTCTGTGGTTGAAGCGATTCAGAACGAGAAGCCGCTGGTTCTGCTGACGTTTTTGGCGGATCAAGGAATAAACGCGAGGGTGTTGGAGGAGAAGAAGATGGGGTACTCAGTGCCAAGGGACGAGCGAGATGGATCGTTCACGAGTGACTCGGTCGCTGACTCAGTGAGGCTTGTTATGGTTGAGGAAGAGGGAAGGATCTACAGGGAAAAAATTAAAGAGATGAAGGACTTGTTTGTCAATAGAGAAAAACAAGAAAGGTATATCGACAATTTGTTGGATTTCCTCAGCGAGAGTAACAGAACCCCCCGAAACTTGAAGGACGAAGATGAATAATTGAAAATTAAAACAACATTGAAATTTGGGGGCCCAAGCGCGCTCTCCTTTGGATTATTCATGCTATCATGTCGTATGCATGTCTTGTTTTTAAGATCTTTGTTGGATTTCAACAGTGAACGTGTATCATCGTTGTTTGTCACTTGTGATTTTTTCTTAATGATGACTGTGATTCTGTGAACGTGGAGAATTCGAATTTTCAGTTCATTTTTTATTTACAATATAACATATTTTATTGGATTTTATTAATCTTTTGTTGAAGAAGTTTTTGCAACTCACTTAAAAAAGGTGTAGGAATTACTTATTTTTTTATTTTATTTTTTTAAAATGGGATCCATGATTGGTTTGTATATAAAGTAGAAGATATCTCTTTTGCCGCTAGGAGATTAATAAAACTTTATTTTATTTTTGTTAAATTATTAATAAATAATTTATTAAAATTAAGTGAGAGAATAATTTAATAAAAAATAAAGGGGACGGTTATATTTACCACCAGTTAAGTTTATCACCTTTACAATCAATCTCCTAACTGTTAGATTAAAATTAAATCCAATGATTCATAATTATTCCTTATAATCTTAATTTTTACTCACTCATCCCCTCTCTATCTCTCCCTAGGTTTGGGATCTGCACACACCTGTCTCTCTCCCTCTCTGTCTATGTATCTTTTATTTCTGATTCTTCGATTCTCCATTAAAAATAAAAGAAAAATTAACAAAGAAAATATGTGATGATGATTGCATTGCATCGTTATATCAATGTGAAATTCGAAAAAAATTTGTATCCAGATGTACGCTTTCATTCGATAAACATATATATGACAAATTGATATATGAACTCTGAATCAACCTGGGATTATACATATTTTTTAAGAAATTTGGTGTAACACAGTTCTGCCTTTCGTACTGTAAATGTTTGCTGAATCAGGTGGGATTATACATATTTTTTACGAATTTGCTAAATCATTTGATAAACATATATATGACAAATTGTTATATCATTTCTCACTTTCCTTGATTCAATCTTGTTAATAACACAGTTCTGCCTTTCGTTTTTTTTTTCATTTTAATTCTCTTTTTTTTGTACTAATACAGAATTTGGCAGCCACGAGCTTTTTCCTTTGCCAGCAACGTGGACCGTAACAGAATTTAGAGAGAGAGAGAGGTGTGTGTGCAGATCCCAAACCTAAAGAGAGAATCAGAGAGGATGAGTGAGTAAAAATTAGGATTATAAGGGATAATTATGAACCGTTTGATTTAATTTTAATCTAACAGTTAGAAGATTGGTTGTAAGGGTGGTAAACTTACCTGGCGGTAAGTATAACCGTCCCAAAAATAAAATATATATTATATTATAAGTGAAAAATATATCAAAAATTGGGAGTATTCATAACATTAAAGAAATTTCCATGAACGTGCATCGCTGGTCACTTCTGAATCATGGTTAATGGCTATGTTGCATCGAAACCGACATGAGATACGACATGACATGACACGACACTCGACACGTTAATTTTAAAAAATGTTAAATTTTGACACGTTAAGACACGTTTTGATATTGTATAAAATTTTAATTTATATAGTGTATATTATATTTAATGTTTAATAATTTAACAAAAAAATAAAGTTAAACTTATAATACCCATTAATTTTGCAAAGAAACATAAGATATCCCAAATGTTTATATTAAACTCAATAAAATAGTAATCGTAATCCAACAAATCTAATAGTTGCAACTCAAAATGCAACGTAACGTAATATTTGAACCTTTTTTGAGTCTTTGCAACGCGTATTGGAGTATCGAAAAGTGTCAGATATGACACGTCAAGGATTTTGAAGTGTCGGTGCTTCATAGGTTAATGGTGTTTGACTAATGGGCTATCTACTGCTCCTGTATGTGATTGATGTTATCGTGTCATACACATGTTTAGATTCTTGCTAAGTTTTTTTTTTTTTTTTTGCATTATAACGATAATCAAATATTATATACATTTAACTACACATATTTAACACATACATCTCATATCACTGGGCTAACCCTGTTAGATGATCCTTATCAAGCTTTAACTCTGAATGTCTATTATTGTTGTTCACTAATAGAAAGAGAGAGGGAGAAGAAAAAGGGGAGAGAGGACCATGGAATAAATTTCCCATTTAAAGGGTTGTTTGGTGGCTTCTTGTACCGGAGCGTCACATTGTGTTGCAGCTCAACTTATATCTTATTATATTCTCTGCTTCCTTTCTTCGTACATGGTATGGCCTCTTCGTCCTTTAACCTTTTCTAAGTCTTTTTCATATGAAAATATGTCAGATTAGTTAATTAAAACACATAAGAAGAGCTTAAATGTGAATTACGTGCTTAGGGCTTATTGTATTGCCCATCTATTTTGGGTTAACAAGCTGTGACGACTCAGTTAACACCCATTTTAATTAATAGCAAAATGATCTTATTTATTCTTTATGTTCTAAATTAACCCAAAATCAATACTTTTAAATAAAAATTACAACTGTTTGTTTTTTCATTCATTACTACTAGACGATTTAAAATCACCAGATTGTCGCAATCAAAATGATTCTAAAAATAAAGGGATTAACGATAACAAAAAAAAGCATGATTTTAAAAAAACTACAAAGGGGCGTTAATATTTCCTAGCTTCTCTACGAAAGTACATGTCTAAGAAAAGACCTTTAAATAAGTCCCAAGTAATCCAATGACCTTGTTCCTCAAAAGGTCGTGAGATATTCGTCCACCAATCATGCGCATCATCCTTTACACATAAGTAGCAAACACCAACTTCTGTGGATCTCTGCACCTCATAACTTTGAAAATCTTATCCATGGCTTGCAACCATCTAGCAGCTTTTGTTGAATCATATCCACCCTTGAATGACAGAGGCTTATGTTACTTGAAAGCGTTCAACCTTCTTTCCATAGCTTCATCATGGATCAAGTTTTGGGTCAATGAGTTAATATTAAAACAAGTCAGGTCTAAAACTAACCAAATAAAAGTGGGTCAGTATTTAAACCAGTTCAAAATATATAGGTATTTATGGGTCAGGTCAAGGTCGGATCAAGGGCATGACAAGTGAACCAGTTTTTCTGCACACCCCTACTCCTGTATGTGATTGATGTTATTGTGTCATACATATGTTATGTGATTGATGTTATCATGTCATACACATGTTTAGATTCTTGCTAAGCTTTTTTTATTTTTTTTGCATTATAACGAGAATAAAATATTATATACATATTTAACACATACATCTCATATCACTGGACTAACCCTGTCATTTTTTTAAAAATCAAAAAAGGAAGGAAATAACACTAACACTAAAGCACTAAACACCAACCACAAATGTTTTAAATGAGGGAGCATGGTGGAGGATTTTATAGGCTAAGAACCGCTAACAACACTGATGGGCTTTTTACATATGGTAGACTATGAGAAACCCGATGTTAGTGACAACGAGTTTCTCACAATTTGCTACATATCTTGCATGCAAATTGTATGTTGATTGATTGACCACATGAAATCGGTCGTTCGTGCCATATGGCATTTGAAACCAATGGGGAGTTTGGTAGAGCAGAAATTTTTTTTTTATCAGAAAAATACAATTACTAGGAATATGTTGGAAAAGTAAATTTGATAGGAAAGTTAAAAAAAAGTTATTTGGTAGGCCAAAATATTACCGGAAAAAATTGGGTTAAATTTTATGAGTCTATGTTTGGTTGAAGGTAAAATATTGATGGAAAAATGAATTGAAATTATGAAATAACCCTTATAATTTTTGAATCAGAACAACCCTGGCTTAAAATATTCTTCACATTAGAAGTGGTATTTTGAAACAGCAATTTTCATAACAAATTGCACATAAATGACAAATCTTAGGCAACTTATTTTACTGGGTAAATTTTTTACAAACTTGTACCAAACATAATATTATTAAGGGAAATCTACAAAAAAAAACCCCTACAAGTTTTCTCATAATCATTTACCCTCCTCTCCAAATTTTTTAATCATTTACTTCTTACTTAAAGTTGCTTTATCATTTACCCCCTAACTTGATTTTCCATCCAAAATTATAGTTAACAATGTTAATTTTCTTATAAAATACCAAAACTAACCTTTAAACAAAAGCTTTAGTTGATCTTATTCACTTTGTCATAGACTTTTATTAGGGATCTTAAAGCCCTTTTCGTAGGAGCTACCTCCATCAAAATGAAAGGCAAAAGTAAAACAATTCTCATTTACAGCTAAGCTACCATAAAGTAAAAACAGAGTCCATAAAAAACCAGAAAACTATGGAGTCTAAAGAGTAATGGGTACCCAACTCCACTATTAACTAAGCTTGATAGAAAGAAAGAAAAGGTAAAAAAAAAGAGGAGCATGGAATAATCCTGTGAAGCTCAGGTTCAACACAAGTCCATCTCAAAGTCCCCATTTTTATTTGAATGTAATTTTGAACCTTGATTTTTCAAATTTATCCTAAATTACATGTCAATATATATAATATGTTTTAGAATCGAACCTTTTTATTTTCATTGTTGTAATGGATTAGCAATTTTTAATAATGTTGTGAAAGAGAATTATGTGTTGTTGACTATTGTGCATTCAAAAGGAACATGTTATTGAAAGGACACTAAACCATTAGTGGCTTCTCTCTCTAAAAATTGTAATGAATCTTTATCTGAAAATCAAGTTGGATGATCTGAGCAAATCTTAAATGGTTTCATTCACGTGGTGGGAGCAAGTATGAAAATCAAGAAGATCAACTAACGCTTTTTTTAAGGTTAGTTTTGGTATTTTATAAAAAAAATTAACACTGATAATTGTAATTTTGGATGGAAAATCAAGTCAAGGGATAAATGATAAAACAACTTTAAATAGGGGGATAAATGATTAAAATTTTTGGGGAGAGGAGTAAGTGATTCTGAGAAAACTTATAGGGAAATTTTTGAAGTTTTTCCTATGGGGTAGGATATTATAACAACCAAGTACAATTATACTAATAATTTTACCGTTAGATTAATTTTTTGATCCGAAGGTCCTGATTTGATCCTTATATACCCCATTTTCTTCCCTTCTCTCTCTAGCTATACTCTCTACTGCCGCCGCCGCTGCTGTCAATAGCCTCCGTCGCGCCGCCACACCCTACCACCTTGCCGTCGTCGTTAATCCATGTTTTTTAATAAAGATTTGTTGTGCTGAAAAATTGTGACGGTGGTTCATAACTATCACACCATGGGAGTGATGCATAGGGACTTGAATCGTGAGAATTTCTTGTATCAGTAAGGACAAGAATGACTCTTAGGTTATTAAATGATTTCTAATAAAGGCATTGAATCATGACGGTGGTCTCTCTGAGTTTTTTAAGCCAGATTAATAATTTCTTAATATTGATTAATGTTTCTTGCACTCAATTACTCAAGTAAAGGTGTTCTCAACTTGAGGGTTTCAATTTTGAATTGCGATTACATTGGCTATGGGTAGCTGCGGTGGTAGAGAGTAATGTAAAATTATTTGTCTCATGTATAATATTAAGTGTCAGTTGGTTTAATTAATGAAAAGGGCATTATGGTAATTTTGACTATTAAGGGAAGTTATTTAAAATGCAACTGCTGATAGGTGCAGTTATGTTAAGGGGATATGGTCAGTTTCTGATAAGGGAGTATCTGACAGAAACAAAGTTCCTTCTGAGTCTGCCCAGAAAGGTTGTATCCAATCCCTATCAAAGAAGATACAAGAACGGTGAAAGGGTTAAGGCTTAGAGAAAGTATTCCACCATCAAAGTTCTTCCGCACTAATGGAGAAAGGTACACTTTATGTGAAAACCATGAATTCTAAAGATCCTTTCATGTTCTTGAATGATTACTGTTGAACATGAGTCACTGATTAATACTTACATGTGGTATCAGAACATGTGTTTAAGAATTTATGTTTTCCATAAATAATTATGAATGAATTCCTGATTCATGAAAAGTTAGAGTTTTTGAAAATAAAAATATCAAAGGCACTTCTCCATTTTACAACCGAGATAAAGCATTCTTGAAAGTTCGATTTTTGTATGGATGATAAAGCTTTGAAATCAATTGATCGTGAATCATGAAAAGCATATTACGAAGCAAATTCTGAAACAAAAATTTTTGCATTGACTTTGTAATGCACTAGAGGACAAAAACGAATGCATATGTGATTATGTATATGAAATTGTCATTCTGGGGTTTTGTGTCCGTTTTGTGTCCGTTATTGAAAAGCATTCATTTGAAGAAAATTTTGAATTGGCTTTTTAATGGACAAAAGGAAAAAACGAATGAGTTGTATGAATGGATATTGTACGTGCATATTAAGAAGTCGCCGATTTTCCTTTATACATATTAACTTGAATGGAAAATAATGTGCAACGTGCGTTCAAGGTTCAGAGTTTCATCATATTCACGGTTTTGTGTTCATATTTATAAAGTTATATGATGATATATATTCTTGATTTGTAAAAGTATGTCACTGTCTCAATTTTTCTTTTTACCGTAAATGATTATGTGATATGGTTGGATTAAAATTAAACGTGAAAATTTAATCCTATTATTGTTTATGAAATATTAAAGTTTTGAAATTAATTATGGTAGATTTGTTAGTCACCAAAGTGGCCAAATCTTGAAGAGTTATTTTAATTTCAAATATTATGAATTTTATTTCATTTACCATGACTGTGATGCTATGAATAGTATGAAATAATTTTTTGGTTGTGGTATATTGAAGTTCATTATTATAGAACAGTTGGGATCAACCCAAAGATTGATTATTTGATTTATAAAATGAACATGGATGTTGGTATTGTTGGCATATTTCCTCACATTTGGACATCCAAAGATGACAAATATTTATGATAGGGGTATGCATCATTGCCAAATTATGTGAAATTTTTATAGCATCATTATAGTTAATGTTGTATGTTGATGGATCCCAAAGGTGAACATTGATATGCATTGAAGTTAGTATATTTGAATCTGTGAAGTATGTTAGTATGTGGCATGTATGACTCAAAGCATTAATGTTTAAATGTTATTCCTTGCAGTACCTGTTGCCACATATTCCATGTTCTCAACTGTTGCAGTTTTTAATGGGCTGAACTTCTCTGAATGGAAAGAGCAAATCCAATTTTACCTTGGGGTAATGGATATGGATATGACTCTTAGAGAAGAGGAACCTGGTGCTATTACTCCTGAAAGCACTGAGGATGAAAAGAACCATTTTAAGAACTGGGAAAGATCCAACAGATTAAGTTTGATGTACATGAAAATGAGCATAGCAAGCAACATTAAGTCAGCTCTTCCACAAACTGAAAGTGCCATCGAAATGATGAAACTTGTGGAAGAGCGCTCCCAAACTGCTGATAAGTCTCTTGCTGGGACACTTATGAGTACACTGACCACCATGAGATTTGATGGTTCGCGTACTATGCATGAGCATGTTATTGAAATGACAAGCATTGCGGCAAAATTAAAAGCATTGGGAATGGATGTGGATGAGAACTTCCTGGTGCAGGTCGTATTGAACTCATTACCGTCTGAGTATGGTCCTTTCCAAATGAACTATAACACCATGAAAGACAAATGGAATGTGCATGAATTGCACAGTATGTTAGTTCAGAAGGAAACCAGACTTAAGAATCAGGGAGCTCATTCCATCAATTATGTAAAGCATCAAGGAGCTGAAAAGAATGAAGGTAAGAAGCATGAGAAGAAAGGAGGAGGAGGAGGACCTCTTAAAGTTGATGAGGCATCTTCTTCTAAAATCCAAAAAAAGGAAAGTAATGCAAAGATGAGGTGTCATTTCTGTAAAAAGGAAGGGAATTTCAAAAAGGATTGCCTGAAACGTAAGGCTTGGCTCGAAAAGAAAGGTAAGCCTAGTGCTTATGTATGTTATGAATCAAACCTGGCTGAAGTTCCTTATAATACTTGGTGGATTGATTCTGGTTGTACTACTCATGTTTCTAATACAATGCAGGGATTCCTTATGACCCAAACCACAAGGCCAAATGAAAAGTTTGTCTTTATGG
>JAVKPL010004741.1:0-22483 GCA_032173675.1 Gastrolobium villosum
AGAGAGAAAGAGTAAAGTGAGACCCGAATTTGTGTGTGTAGGAGATAGATTATATTTTATGCAACATAGGAGTAATAAATCCCTTTTTTTATACATTAAAGGTTCTTCCAAAATATCTCTATTACTTTATGCAATTAAATACCAATTACATAAATTTTAACATTAAGAATATAAGATAGGATATTATGTCTATCATTTTTTTATATATACTTTATTTACCCATCTCCAATGTTGTTAGATCACAATCTCAAGAGGAGAGAGAAAGATTGAAAGACAATTGAAATCGTAATCCACTTATTTTAGATAAGAGTAGATAAAATAAACATGAAATAATATAAGTACAATATCATATTCCTAAGAATATTATTAAAGTAAAAGATAATGATAACTCATGTATTAAAAAAATAGTTAAAATAATAGTTAAAATAATAAATATAATAAGAGATAGTATCCTTTGTAAATTTCTCTAGCCTCTTGAAGCACATAATCCCGAACAAACGAGCAATGTTATTTGTAAACGACCTAAACTAAAACTACATACATCATAAACATATAAGGAATTTTTAAAAAGTAACACAATACTACGAAACCACATTGCTTCATATGGATTTCCAAAAACAATAGTGAAATTTAGCATTTTTCTTTTGGGAAAACTTTTTCTCCTACTCAAGACTCATTGTATAAGTGGATCTCAGCTTAAACTTTTTTCTCTCTCCACTATTTTGTAGGCCCCACTTATATATTGATAGGAGAAAAATTTTCTCCTTTAAAAGGAGAAAATATTTTCCCTTTTTCTTCCTCATAAAGGATTTAAACCCTTTATCGCTAACACCAATTAGGCCTAATATGTTCATTCGAACTTAACAAACTTATCAACTTGATATTAATTAATTTAGCATACACACATACAACTATGGTCATAATGTGTACACAACAATTTTTTTAATAAATTAATAAGTCACACGCACCCCTTGGTACCTCAGAATTTCACCAATAAGTTCACCTTTCCCTGAACCCACGTACCTTCCACGAATCTGACCATCTCTAATGAATAGAAACGTGGGAACCTGCACCACTTCCATGTCCTTCAAGAACTGCATACAACTATCATTCTCATCACCGTTCATCCGAGCAAACACAACCGAATCAGACATTTGCCTCGACAGCTTAATAACCGTTGGATAAACCTTAACGCAGGGCCCACAATGTTTCAACCCAACATCAAGCACGATAAGTTTGTGGTCAACCTTATGGTCCTCAATAAGGTTCTCCACATCCTCCCTACTATGCAGTTGCACGACACCAGAATGGTTGTCACCGTAGTATAACACATCCCCAACAAGCTGATCAGGACCAATACCTTCCTCTTCATGAATCTTCTCCATGCTCTTGTAAAAACTAAAATGAGGAAATTTTTCAACTTTCTCTCTCTTGCAAAGTTCTCTTGTCTTTTCTGATTCATCACCCATTACTAGAAGGAACTCAACGTCGCTGCAGCTTCGGCTAAGGTCCACCATAAAAGGGTATATTTTGCTGCTCTCAAAACTTGTTCTTTCGGCGTATTCTACAACGACGAGTTTGTCTTTTGCCGTTTGAAGCGCTTCGTCGAACTCTTGGATGCTATGGACACGCTGAACCCTTTCATTGCTTTCTGTTTCCTTGGCACCTGAAGCTGCTGTGGCTTTTGTAATGAAACGTATGTGATGAGAAGGTGTGACTCTTATTGGTGGAGAATGAGTTTTAGTAATTAAAGGTAAAGAAGAATGGGAATGAAGAGGTAGGAGGTTAGGGAGGGTGGAAAGAGAGATAGGGAATTTGAATATGAAATTGTTGGTGATTGAAGCCATGAATCTGATTGGGTAAGTAGTGATAGCAGAGGTAGTGGTTGGATAACACAGATTACGAATGAGGAAGAAGGAAGAAGGAGAATGATGAAAAATCATATCCCCTCGCTTCTCATGTGGTGCATATTCTCCGCACGTGTCTTTTTCTTTTAAGATTTCTTTTTGTTTTTTTGTAAATATTATCCATTTACAAATTTCTTTTATAAATTTTTATAAGGGGTTTGTTTTTATCATGTTACATGAGAAAATAAACTTTCTTACATCACCATAAAAAGGTGTGCTACTCATTTTTTTTGTTTTTTTAAATAGATGAGTCTCACACTTCATGTATCTATGACATGAGATTTGAAATCTCCTACGACATGGAATTTATTTTTCCCCTTTTATAAATGTTATTATGTATTTTTAGAAATATAATATAAATACATCTGGGGTATATAATATTGTTCATAAGAATTTATAAAGATAACCTTGTCTTTTATCAAAGAGAAAAAAAATATATCTACCGATTTTAGTTATCTTTGAAATGAGTGGGCCCAAATATTTTTACAAATTTTAATTTTTTGAGTTCGCTGTGAAAATTAGTTAGTTAAAGGTAAAATGATAATCTAATTTTGATTTTTTCTCCATCTAGTCAACTTATATTGATAATTGAGCTAAAAGAGAAATAATTTTTGATTGCAAAAAGTATTTATTTATTTTTTCTTTTTTTGTATAATTCGGAGGTATCTCCTTTCAACGAGGGAGGGTTTGAATCCCTGACTTAAGCAAACCCTTGGGAGCTCAGTTGCCAACTGAGCTACCCTTGGGGTTAAGTATTTATTTTTATAAATGACACAATTTTTGTTATTTTATTCCCACAAATAGATAAGACTCATACTTTTATTATTTTTATTCATTCTCTCTCCCATAATTTACTTCTTTCTCTCACTTAAAATAATATAATTTTACATTATTTAAAATGACACATTTTTTTATTATGCTAAATTACATATCTTAGAGCCTCTATGTGTATACCCAAAACAATAAAATATGCTAAATTACATATCTTAAAGCATCTATGTGTATACCCAAAACAATAAAATAATAATAGCACAGGTATAAATGTTCGGAATTTAAATGTGATCGACAAAATCCGCAAAGATAAAGCGTCAAATCCCTTAATAAATAAATAAAATAAAGATTCTCCAACACAGATCTAACCCAAAAAACCCTCACCATCTTTTATTTATGGGATTTTGTTTTTTTGGATAACCTTTCATTGCCTTTCTCGTCTTCTCGTTCATAAAAATCATTGGCTTCCAATTTTTTTCAGACAGAAAAAAAAATTCCAACACCTAATTTTTGCAAAGTTAATTAAGTGGCTAGAATTAATAATAATAATAATAATTGCATTGATTTTCTAACGTGGTTTATTTCTGTACACTTCTATTGATATTTTTTTAGCTCAACTCCATAGGAGATAGATCTTTGTGACTACAGGTCGATTTTTTCTCCTTTCGGAAAAAGGAAATGCTATTTTCTGCATCATTTCCTACTTAGTATGAAAAAACACTTAAAAAAGGGAGGGATTGAAAAGAGAAAAAAAGGGATATATTTTACTTTTGATTGTCTATCGATTATTAGAATATTTTTTTATTATTTTGGTTTTGCTTGGGCAAATACCATTCCCAGTAATTCTTAGATACATTTCTTTTTAGCTGAAAGAGTAATTCTTAAATATGTAAAGAGTATCGTAGCTATTCAAATTATCATATATGTGCAAGATTGTGTAAATTGCCTTAAGAACATATCTATTTTTCAAAACTTTGTTTTAAATGATTATTTGCATGTATTATTAGGCCTAAATACTAGGCCCAATTACATGACTCAAATGTCAACGGCAGTGAGTTTTTTTCAGTACTATCGTAGTACCAATATTATTTCTAAAAAAGGTAAAATATCTGGATTTGAAGGAAAATATATAAAAGATATGGATTCAATTAGTATCAAAATTTTTTAATTTAGGTAAAAGGAATTATAGAGTTTGGTACTCCCGCTCTATATAACAAAATTCCTATAGGCAAGTGGCCTTAACTTATGGAAAAATCTACAATGCTACCAATGCACTGAGTATTAGAGAATCATCCTTGGGAAAGTAAAATAAAGGAGACAGCTCAGCTTCAATCTTATCCCCCTCAATTTAAAGTCCATCATCTGATCAAAGAAAGAAGGAGACATCCTTGATCTAATGGTCCATGGAACGACTTGAAGTAATCACAAGATTGCCATTGTTTTTCCCTCCTTATAAATAGAAGATCCAACAAAGGCATAAGTAGAGGGTGTCTTTATATAACTTGGCATAATTAAAAGCAATCCAAACCAAATTGGACTATAAAGCTATTGAAGTTGTTTGGTCCAATTTTAATAGATTCAATCTGTTTTATTTGGTTTGATTTTTACACTTTTTTATTGTTAGAACGTTGTGTAATGTATCTTATGCAAGAAGTAACTTGTTCTATTTCTAAAGTTTGAAGTTTAGCAATCTTATTTTGTGTTGACGTCATTAGTTTAAGATCATTATGTAATGATGCTTTGATTTCAGCCTCTTAGAAGTTGCAATGATTTATGATTTATGTACACACCAAGGGACTGATTGAGGATGATGAGTATAGGATACTGTTGCACTCCCTTTGCTTGGGCCACATCAACAGAGGCCCATTCGCATTAAGAAGACCCCATTATACTTAGATGACTATTTGCAATAGTCATCGTAGGCCCAGTTAGTTTATTTGGCAAGTATTGTACTATTTTCAAATGTAAGGAAGAATCCAATCACAAAGGATAGTAAATAAATAGCCCAAGAGGGGTGAGGAAAATACAGAAAGTTTTGACAAATTCTTCTCTCTTCTTCTTTTTCCCTCTCTTTCTTCTCTCTCTATTCCTTTTCAGATCTAAACCCCCTTCATTGGTGCTTTCATTGCCCTCATACTTCCTGCTATGGCTGAAAACACTCGGATGCGTGATTTACAGCAACGTCTTGACACGTTGGAGCAACAATTTCGTGCTGCTGATTTGGTCCATGAACAACAATTTCAGACCCTTCACGAGTCTAATACTCAATTACATGATTCTCAAACCACACTCCATGAGTCTCAGAATCGCCTGCACATGGATGTCACTCGTTTACTGGAATTTCAGCAGCAAGCTTCTGGCAACCGTGGCGTGTTGGGTTCCGGTCCGTCCCATGGATCTGACCCTTCCCGATCTCGTCAAGTGAAGCTCGACTTTTCGCGTTTTTCTTCGGGTGATCCCACTACGTGGATCGTAGCCGCTGAACGTTACTTCACATTTTATCAGGTACCCCTCCCAGAATGGGTTAATCTTGCTGCTTTTCATTTGACAGATCCCGCGGATAGCTGGTTTTATGGCTCCAATCAGAATGGGTTATTATCTGATTGGCGTACTTTTTGCACGGCTTTACAACGCCGCTTCGGTCCGTCCGAATTTGAAGACCCTGCCGGTGCTTTGGTAAAATTTCAACAGACTGGGTCCGTTTTGGATTACCAATCTGGGTTCGAGAAGCTTGTTAGTCGAGTCCCTGGTTTGTCTGCGACTATGCTCCGTAGTATTTTTGTTTCGGGATTAAAACCTTCGATCAAACGCTCTGTTCTCACACACAGACCACTTGACTATCATGAGGCTTTCTCTCTTGCCCGGATCTATGAAGATCAATTCATTGATTCTAAGCCTGTGCGTTCGTGGCAAAATTACCCTAAACAGTCACCTTCTTATTTCCCTACTACCGCCATTGTTCCTAGTTCTCCCCAGCCTACAAACACTTCCCCACATCCCATCTCAACCTTACCCATTCGTCGTTTGACACCTGAAGAGCGTCAAGCTAAACGTGAGAAGAACCTTTGTTATAATTGTGATGAGAAGTACTCATTTGGGCATAAATGTAAGGGGAAGGCTGCTTTGTTGTATTTGGAAGGTATTGATGAGGATCCTGATCCTGGTCCTGATCTGTCCCACCCCGTTCAGGTGTTAGTTGATGGGGGCAGTACCCATAACTTTATTACCGAACGGATGGCTACCTTTTTGGGCCTCACAATGCACAATGTTCCACCATTTCAGGTACAAGTGGGCAATGGTGAGTCCCTGATGAGCACGGCCTGTTGTACGGCGGTCACCTTACTCCTTCAGTCACACTCATTTGTGCTTGATTTGTTTCTCTTGGTTCTTAAGGGGGCTGACATTGTTCTCGGGGTTCAGTGGCTTGCGACGTTGGGGCCAATAATGACCGATTATAACCATATGTCCATGTCTTTTACCCACAGTGGATCTACTGTCTGTCTTCAGGGTGACAGCATCTTTTCCCCCACACCCATATCCAATGCCCAACTACACAAACTGGTAGTTCAGAACTCCATTTCTTCCTGTTTCATGTGTTTAACTTCTTCCCCTCACCCACCCTCACCTGCCTTACTTCCGTCTACTCCTCCACCCATACAGCACATTTTATCCCAGTTTCAGGATATTTTTGCCGTTCCCACCTCTTTACCTCCTGACCGTGTTTCCAATCACTGTATTAACCTTCTTCCCCACACTAAACCCGTCCAAGTTAGACCCTATCGTTACCCTCACTATCAAAAACAGGAAATTGAGAAAATGGTGGGAGAGATGCTTGAGTCTGGGGTTATTCGCCCGAGCCAGTCCCCATTTAGCTCCCCAGTATTGTTGGTCCGTAAGAAAGACGGCACTTGGCGATTTTGTGTTGACTATCGTGCTTTGAATGCACTTACTATACCCGACAAGTTTCCCATTCCTACTGTCGATGAACTGTTGGATGAACTATATGGTGCTCAGTTTTTCTCAAAGCTGGATCTTCGTTCTGGTTATCACCAGATAAAGATGCACCCCTCTGATGTCCACAAGACCGCGTTTCGCACACACAGTGGGCATTTCGAATTTATGGTGATGCCTTTTGGTTTGGCTAATGCCCCCTCTACGTTCCAGGCTACAATGAACAGTATTTTTGCACCATTTCTGCGACGTTTTGTGGTCATCTTCTTTGATGACATACTGGTTTATAGTACCTCTTTATCCGATCATGGCAACCACCTGCTGCAGGTGCTCACTACATTACGCCAGCATCGGTTCTTTGTTAAACTAACCAAATGTTCCTTTGCAGTGCAGGAGATTCAATTTTTGGGTCACATTATTTCTGTTGCGGGTGTTAGTCCTGACACTTCTAAGGTTCAGGCTGTGCGCGATTGGCCTACACCCACCTCTGTTACCCAACTTCGCGCTTTCCTGGGGCTCTCCGGTTATTATCGGCGTTTTATAAAAGGGTATGCTATGGTTGCAGCACCCCTTACGGACTTATTAGCCAAGGATTCCTTTGTTTGGACGGTCCAATCCGAACATGCATTTCAATCCTTGAAGCATTTACTTACTACTGCACCAATTCTGGCACTGCCTAATTTCTCCCTACCGTTCACATTGGAAACGGATGCTTCCGGAGTTGGGGTGGGAGCAGTTTTACTCCAGGATACTCACCCTATTGCTTTCTTTAGTCGGAAACTCTCTAAACTGATGCAGTCAAAGTCTACTTATTTTAGGGAGATGTACGCCATTACTTCTGCCGTGGCAAAGTGGCGTCAATACCTCCTTGGATCTTTTTTTATTATCAAGACTGACCACCAGAGTTTGCATCACTTGATGTCTCAAGTCATCCAAACCCCAGAGCAGCAGCAATTTCTCGCGAAATTACTGGGGTTCAACTACTCTATTCAGTATAAGTCTGGTAAATTGAATGTGGTGGCTGACGCTTTATCGCGTCTGCCGGAGGGGGACTCTTCACTCCTTTCCCCTTCGCTTACTGTTATCAGTGGCCCTACCTCACAGTATAGTTCGATTATACAGTCCGAGTTACAACATGATGCCTATACTACTCAAATTTTACAGGATCTTAATACAGATTCTTCTAAGTGGCCACAGTGGCAGGTCCGGCACGGACTTCTGTTTCATCGTCATCGCTTGTATATCCCTGCTGCTTCTTCGTTGATTCCACTATTGCTGCACGAATTCCACGCATCCAAGGTAGGAGGCCATGCTGGTGTGCGTCGGACGTTGTTACGGTTGGCGGCTAAGTTTACCTGGAAAAATATGAAGAAAGATGTTCAGAGCTATGTCCAAGAATGTGACATTTGTCAGAAAGCCAAAAGCCCCAATCACAAACCCTATGGACTGTTACAGCCGTTGTCCATACCTGATGCCATATGGTCAGATTTATCGATGGATTTTATTACCCATCTACCATCCTCCGCCGGGTTTACCACCATCCTGGTGGTCGTTGACCGACTTACCAAGGGGGCTCACTTTGCACCTCTTCCTCCCAAATACTCCGCAGCCAAGGTGGCCCAGGTATTTTGGGATACGGTGGGTAAACTCCATGGTCCACCCAGATCCATCGTGTCTGACCGAGATCCATTATTTCTCAGTGATTTTTGGAAAACTTTGTTTACACTTCATGGCACTCGGTTACATTTTAGTTCGGCTTATCATCCCCAGTCGGATGGCCAAACGGAAAGAGTAAACAGGGGGTTAGAACAATACCTGCGGTGTTTCGTTCATGATCACCCTTCGCAGTGGCATCGTTTTCTTGGATGGGCAGAGTTCCACTATAACACCGCTCACAATCGTTCCACTGGTACATCTCCGTTTCAGGCAACTTTTGGTCGTTCCCCTCCTAGCCTTTTGGAGTACTCTTTGGGAACAACGTCTGTGGAAGCTGTCGATTCTGATCTACATCAGCGTTCAAAGATCCTTGCTTTCCTGAAACGGAACTTAAAACAAGCTCAAATTTCAATGAAATTACAGGCTGACAAGAAAAGGAAAGATATTACCTTTGCTGTTGGGGATATGGTGTTACTTCGCCTTCAACCCTTTCGTCAGCTCTCTGTTCATCGGCGCTCTTCTCACAAGCTCAGCTTGCGGTTCTATGGACCTTATGAGGTGGTGGAGCGCGTCGGACCGGTGGCTTATCGGCTTCGTCTTCCCCAAGGCTCACGCGTCCACCCTGTCTTCCATGCTTCTCTATTACGTCCATTTCATCCAGCACACAGCTATCAGATCCACCATCTGGTACCGGAAGCTTCGTCCACACCGCCGATGCACACGCCTGCGGCTGTGCTTTCCCGTCGCTCCATCTGGCGGCACGGTAAACAGGTTCCTCAAGCCTTGATTCAGTGGACTGGTCTCCTACCTGAAGACTCAACATGGGAGGATGAGTCGCTCCTGCATACCTTCAACCCTCCACAGGTTTCTCCTTTGGATCTCACGGGTTCTCTGAAGCAGCCTCTCACTTCTCCAAAGGACTCTCCTTTGGTTCGCACGGATTCTGGAGAGCAGGAGGGTAGTCAGCCTTCTTCACTGCCTCCAGTCCTTGAAAATCTACAACCTTATCACTCCACCGACGCTTCCTCCAATCAGCACACGCGAAAGGGAATCCTTATCCCTGCGGTTGCTGCCAGCTCGCGTCTGTCCACCTGCCCCTCTGCTGTCATTAATGCGCGCAGCTCTGCACGCGTCCTGCCAGCGCACGCTTCGTCTGCGCACGCGGTTTACGGGCAAGTGTGCCCAAGCCCTGTGGCTGTTTCGGACCGCGCGGATGTTGGGCCTTTTAACGCAAGCCCAATTCGACCAGCCTCTCCTTCGGTGCACGCAGTGGATGGGCTCTTGGACGCAGGCCCAAATTCCTTAAATGGCCTCGAGGACGTGGCCTGTTTCGATGGAGAGGGGGATGTTGCACTCCCTTTGCTTGGGCCACATCAACAGAGGCCCATTCGCATTAAGAAGACCCCATTATACTTAGATGACTATTTGCAATAGTCATCGTAGGCCCAGTTAGTTTATTTGGCAAGTATTGTACTATTTTCAAATGTAAGGAAGAATCCAATCAGAAAGGATAGTAAATAAATAGCCCAAGAGGGGTGAGGAAAATACAGAAAGTTTTGACAAATTCTTCTCTCTTCTTCTTTTTCCCTCTCTTTCTTCTCTCTCTATTCCTTTTCAGATCTAAACCCCCTTCAGATACTTAGGGTTGTCAATATTAATCAAAGATCTATGACTTGTTCAAGAGATACTGAGATAGCAATAGGTGCATATTAGCCTTATCTTATGTAGGGAAAGAAAAGGGCTCTGTGTACCAAAAAAGAAAAAAAAAAGCTTTTTGACTCTTATGATACAAAAACACAAACATATCACCGGTTTAATTCTTTTGATAAATTATTTATCAATCAAATACGAGTGAAACACACATGATGAGCATATAGAAATTAGTGCAATACAAGACGCGCATCTCAGCAGTGCACATAAATTTCATACGCATCATATGCACAACTTGCAGAGCACGACACATATGGTAGATACATTTTGTCCTTTATGTATAATTACCACATAAGGTGATGCACAACTTAAATGCACACACTTCTCATTTGTGTTTCACTTGCATTAGATTAGTAAATAATTTGCTAAAAGAATTAAATAGGTAATATGTCTTGCTTTTGCAAAAGAAGGGTAAAAATGCCAAAGAAAAAGGGACACCCACGTAGCAAGGTTAGTGCCATAATCAATTAACTATATAGGTTAATCTAATTACATAGCTTCTTTTTTTCTTTCTAGGCTTTTACATCAGGGCATTATATTAACCTCTGGTAAAGATACTTGCTATTTAGTATTGCTCTAGCTGAAGGGCCACAACAACATCTTCAACGTCTTTGAGTGCAGCTTTAATGCTGAACCTTGTGGAATTACTTTTTAAATTAATTATTTCTATAAATAAGAAGTTTGTTCTGAAAAGATATGTCATTTCATCACCTAACAGATGTGTTGTTTCATCCGAGTGGATGTCTTTTCAATCATGACCCTACATTTTTTATAAATAGATAAACAATCAGAATTTTAAGTAGAGTTTTTTCCATTGCATTTGCATTTGCATTATTATACTCTAGTGTGATTTGTCATGGACAGGTTTAGCTCGATGGGGCTATTCAATATGAAAGTGCTGCCATAAGAATAGAGGTAATTTGTTCTATCCTAGGAGACATATGTCCACGAATCTTAGGCACCATAGAAAGGACAAAATTATCTTAAAGACAATGTCTAACATTGGGCTCAGATTTTTCCTTGTTGCATTCATATAACTTCGTACGATACATTTTAATTATGTGTTATTGCATGTTTCAATTTCTTGTGTGTATTTCATGAAACTACAAATATTGTTGAAATAATTTCTCTAATACTAAATTATCCCCTCTCAATGATTTTAACATCATTTTGGATAACAATCCTAAGACAATTTTTTTTTTGAATATTAATTTGTGTTGAGTGTTTGATTTATGAAAATTCAAATAGTGTAATTTCTATTTTTGAAATTTTTAATTTTTGAAATTCGAAAACAATCTTTCACATATATTCAAATATTGTTTTCGTTCAAAGTTACTTTGTGCCATTCATGATTCTGTTTGATCATGAAATGTGTATTACAATATATTGTCATGTTTGATCATGAAAAGCAATACCTGTGAAGAGTATCTCGATTGCCGTGTATTACAGGCAATGAAGAAGCTGATACCTTAGCTGTGCAGCAATGTTTGTTGCATTTGTGCAAGTTTCCTTTAAGGAAGTGAATGTTGATGGAATAACAACAACAGCTAAAGTGATTGTTGCTATGTTTTGAAGGTTCTACTGCTATGTCACTATAACAAATACAGGATTTTAAGGCGGTTTTCATTTGGTTTGGCTTAGGTTTAAACCACAACTTCAAATTTCAATGACGTTTCCAAAACTGATAGGGATCTTAGTGACGTTATATCATTTAATGAGTTTTGACATTGATTTTTTCAAACTGGTGGAATAACCGCCTTTAGACATCATTAAAAAGTTTTAAAATATTGTGGCAATTTTAAACTGTCGTCATTCATTTAGACATCATTTAAAATTTTGCGTTTCTTTTAAAAAATTCACATAGATTCAAAAGGATAGAAAGAATATTCATTGCAAATATTTCAATACATATCAATATTTTGAAAACTAATATTACACCATACCATCATCACATAACTAAATAGAATTTGGTTTTCAATGATAAAAAAACCAAAGAGATGCATAAATAAAATTAAAAAACTAAAAGGGTTATATCATAAATTTATAACTCTTTCATATAGACCAGAATTTAGAAGTTCTATAAGAAAACTCACATTTAGATAAAATTAAGTTACAGAATTATGTTAGAAAAATAAGAATGCACTAAATGATAAATCTCACTTAAAGTGTAACCCAACAGATATGATTGTCTTCTTTAGTATGATCTATCTTAATTGTGAGAGGTTGTTGAGATCTGCAGATGGTTCAGCAACAATTGGTAACATTGGCAAAGGCGTATTCCCATCAATATCTTCATGTTCAGCGAAGGCATTATCTAAAGCAGACTTGACAACTTTTGTAACACATATCATCTGAACCATCACACATAACCCGAAATAACAGAGCTTAGCCTTGCATATTAGATAAAAAAATTGTAATCTTGTTCTCTTTCAATACAATTGTTGCAGTAAGAAAATACTAGCAAGGTCCCACTACATCCTACCAATTCAACTTCTTTTCCAAGTTGAAGAATTTACCTATCGTTATTATCTACAATCAAGTGCAGACTATGAATCCTCTTATTTAATACTCTTTGTTATTTATAAATTGTGAAACGCAATATGTTTCACATATTAATTCCAAATAAGAAAAATACAATTAAAAAAAACTAATTTAAGTGAAAAACTTTATTGATGATAGAACTCACCACACGTAAAATTGTTCAAATCCAAAACAAGTAAAAAAATTATGACAAATAAAGGTGATGACTGTATCTATACATTTATATATACATAAAGGTGATGACTATATCTATACATTTATATATACTAGGATGTGGATAATTTTATTCTTTCCCTTATTTTTCTACTAAAAGTTTAAGTCATTTTTTCTTTCTTCCACTAAGAATAAGTGGTTGCATAAACCCAAAAAAGGAGACCATAAAAACATAGTGTGGGTGAGTCTCAGCCACCCATCTACTACTTGGTCATAGCATCTTGCACCAATGGCAGCCACTAAGCTGGTGACAAACAAAGCTGGGCAACCACCCCATTCAAAGAAACTAAGAGCAAAAAAGAAAGACAAAAAAAAAGAAAATAAGTAAAGACAGTGAGAGAATGAAAAGAAAGAGCAATTTCATATGAAGTCACATGTTATTTAAAGTCTGGCTCTAATTTAAATTCTGTCCATATTGCACATGAAATATGCAACACAAAATGAGGCGCAATGATCCATCATATGGTAATATAGAAGTCACATTGCAACAGGTGTTGCAAGGCACAATTGAGCCATGGCACAGAAGATTAGTAATTATTTGTATTTTATATTTGTGCAAAGCCTTCAAAATCTATACTAACAAAAGGCATATACATATTCTGACAAACTTGCTTACTACAAAACATATTATCTAATAAAATTTTCAAGGCATATGCCCTGCGTGTGGAAACAAAGTAACTCACCAGATATTACAAGTCCAAAAATGATAAACACATGTGTCCACAAGGAAAAGAAATGTGTATTATATCTACTGAAGATGATGCGATAAAGTATGCCTATTTGATCGAACCAATAAAACCAAAAGATTACACCCTTTGAGGCATCTTAATGTTCATCAATAAGAGAAAACAAAACAAAGCATAAAATTCAATACTAATCAATACCAATAAAATAGATGAGATCACCACACATACCAACAAATCCATAGGAAAAGACTCAAGCCTCAATTTTGATTGGTAATCATTGGTTCGCTGAGTTTTGGATGTCCCAAGCAAACTACCATGTTTAACCAAATTCATAGGCGACAACATGAGAGGAATTTTATCAAACATTTTATTTTCATGAGTGAGGGCTATATTACACACAAAACAACATTAATTTGAATTTTTTTTTGAAAAATGAGTAGGCATAAACAGAAGAATATACCTCTTCTTCACAACAGCTTTGTCACGTGTATTTTAGAATAAATTTTTCTTATACCTTAACCCATAAGAAATGAATAGAATTTTTTTTCTCACTTTAAATGGGGATCCAGAGGTGGACGACGATGGTAGCACCTATGATTTGGTGGCCTTGGTGGCTTCGTGCCATGCTTGAAAATGTGAAGGTGAACAGTTAAGAACAATAGCAAACTTTAAAAATTGGGATTAGGGTTCAAAAATTGATTTGCATGCAGAAAGAGAAAGGTGGAGAAGCAATTCAAGAACAAAAACAAAAGAGAAAGACCTAAATAGAATAATAAGGGAATCAATGACGAAAATGCAAGGAGGAGTAACAGTATTCAAGTGTTTGATTGCCCAGAAACAAAGAAAAGAAAACTAAAATAGTCACCGAGTATGATAGAAAGTGGGCAAATAAGAAAATTCTAGAGAAAGAGGAGGAATAATAATGAGTAGTGACAAAATACAAAGACGATTTTTACACAACCCACATCATCATCCTTTTATCAATTTAATCAGTAGCATTTATCTATAACCGACCTAATACAAGTGCTAGCGAATCACAAATTTCGTGTGGTGTGTGTTCAAAGGAGATCAAAATGAGAATACTCAAGGGATGGTTTTTTATAGCTACAAATCATTAGGCTATGAGGAATGTGTGATTTAGACAATAGAAGAGGCATAGTGCATTGGCGAGGAACTGGGCTATCTCATGAGGATTGATGTTATTGGTTAGACTGGATGTATAATAACCCTCATATGTAGTTGTTGATTTAATTATGAATTAATGATTTTAATCACGTTATTGAGTTAAATAATTATAAGGAAAGTAGAAGAAAAAGAAATAAAGTCACCTTTAGTGAAAAATGAGTTAAAATGACAGTTAAGGGGTAAAAATATGGGTAGGCAAAGTTATCCGAAAGTAAAAAGTAAAATGGTAAATATTACCATAAAAATATTGTGAACCAATGTATCAAGTTAGAATGAGAGTTAAGTGAGCGGGATAGATAAACTTATACCCACTTGGATTATTAAACTCATTTAAGTTTGCAAAGCTTCGTATTCTCCTTCCTCTTCCAGTATCAACGACAAGAGAACAAAGACGGAAAATAGAAAGGAGCAAAGTTGAGTCAATTTCATCCTTTGATAACTTGAGCTAGGATTGATGAAATCAATCCATTTGAAAGCCAAAAGTGTGTGAAATCCTCTCATCTTTAAAGCTAAACCATCAATTTCAAATGGGGAGTTATGTGGAGTGAGATACCACCCCTCTACCATTTCGGTTTTTGAAGAATTTGAGTGATTTAGGGGTGTTTCAACCATAAGAAGCTTGGAAAACTCCCCCATCATCCTAGTATCAATTGTGGTAAGAAATCTCTACTCCAATCAAACTTTTATATATTTTATGGATGTTAGGTTTTCATGTGAATAGTAACCCGAAAATGGGAATTTTTGAGAAAATATTGATGTGTTGTCTTGTTGTTTCTTTGATGTTTATGGAATAAGATTGAGCAAGGAGACCAAATAATTAAGGAGGATCCATTGGATGCGCCATTAGATTGAGAACCTAATTTCTCTAAATTTTCAAAGAGGGTAAGTGATCAATATTGAGATGATTAATGGTATAAGTACTTGGAGGGTGATTTATAGGTGAGTCCCTTTGTTAAATATGCTTGGGATTGGTTCCCTTAAAAGGAAAAATTATGAAATGGCCGTTTAGAACACTTTGATAAATTGGACTCAAAAGCAAGTATAAATGTTTTTATGTGTAGTCTTGAAAACTGAATATGGTAGACTGGTATATAGCAATACTGATTGTCTTTACATCTTGGAACTAGGTTGTGACTTTGTGAGAGATCGTGACTCTGTGGACACGAGAATTATTGGAGGACACTGCTTGCCAAGTAAGCTTTCTGTCCTTGGAGTTAATTATCTGTTTGTTCCACCAGATTTCGAGGGAGGATGGTAGTTTGATATGGTATATTGAAATAAATTGTTATATGTTGCATGTATATGTATGTATGTTTGTGTGCCACACAAGATGATGTTTCCTTGTGTGAGGCATAAGACAGTGTTTCCTTATGCATAGTATGAGACGGTGTTTCCTCATACGGTATGTTGCAAGATGATGTTTCCTTACGTAATGCATACTTGTTATATTCTCTGGCCAGTAGGATGATATTATTGCACACTGCATTGTCATGCATATCTTGATGCATGCATGTATTTTTGTACTGTTTTTATACCAGAAGTGAGCTAAGAGGGTGGAGGAGCCCTCCAAGGGTCCATAGCTTACTGAGGTAACTATATTATCTCATCTCGCGTTATGGGGATCACCATTTCAGGTATAGGAGCTGATGAGCTGAGGCATCGCGTGGCAAGAGGCCAGATGAGAGATACTACTTGACATGATTGTCAGGGTCTTGTGGATATTAGATTTGTACCTGACGTACTTTATTTTGAGTTGTGTATGCCATGTATTTTTGAGAACATAGGAGATGTCTATGCCAGGTTGATAGTCTGTATATGCTATTAGTGATGCATGTTCAGGTCTATGTTACTTATTTAATTGAATCTCTTTTGTTTATTTGATGTAATTATATAAGCAACATCATGTACATTATTTTGAGACCTGTTATGATTATGAGATAGCCTACGCCATAGATGGCTAGGTAATATGGTGGATGCCTGAATTATATTAAATTGACAATCATGTTGAGAATTATCCCCAGTGGTCCAAAATACAGAGGAGATGCTGTCCGTCTTATTTTGGCCATAGAAGTGAAAATATTTAAAATACATAAGGAAAAGAGAAAATTTATTCAGTTAGCTTCTGCATTAATTAACTTGAGCATGCTGCACTTTCTATCATATGAATGTTAATTAACCGGCTGCAGATGAGACGTTACATGATGTTATCCTATATATATGAAGGGTTTTATAAGAGTTATGTTGTAGGAAAAGTGGTTGTGTAAGGTTATAGAGATTCATTTTGCGTGCCTTAATTTTTATTTATTATTTTTGTTTTAGGACAGAGATGTTCAACCTTTATCAGGTTGATTGGTCACTCTGGATCGTATAGCCTTGATTAGGGGTATCTATTAAGAAGATATCCCTAGACCTAGCTTGATCACTAGAAAGAATATGACTGTGGTGTCAGTGTGGTGGAAATGGTTAATCATGTGTCCTTTACCGTCGATGAGCCCTCTTATTTATAGGGGCTGCCTCTGGTTTGAAATGTGGAGCTGAGCTGTAATGGCGCGGGGGCCATTACAGCCTGGTCGGCCGTTACTGGGTGTAACGTACCGAACGTTATGCTTCCATAATTATGATCCGTTTTAAGCATTTATCTGGAGTAACGTACCGGGTTCGAGTTCTGCCGGGTTGATACGATGGGCCTGTTAGTGTGGGCCTTCTTACCGGGTTGCTGAGGCGGACCGACTTCGTGGGTCTTTTACCCGGGTCCATAACAGTTGCCCCCCAGCCGGGCTACCCGTGACTTCGGGTTGCCTGGGTGCCTGAGATATGGACAATGTAACTCGGCATAACTCGTTGGCTGCAATCCGGTGTAGATATCTCGTTACGTTCCAACTCATTTTTGGATTTCGGCAAATGCCTCTCTCCTGCGCATGCTTGGCCACGCGTCGTTGTTCGCATGCCTTTGCGTGCTGCAGCTATCTTATGCAGTCTTGTTTACCGTGCGTATTTATGAATGCCATCATTTTTGTGTGTCGAATCATTGCCTTTTGCGGCGATGGGGTGGTTGTGCCTTTAGCAATTCCAAACTGCTTCACTCTCCACTCGCGATTTTGGCAGTTGTTACCCACGATGGACTTTAAATGACCCTATTATCCTTGTTCTTTGGTCTTCCTACAGCCCCTTTTTATTCTGCAGTTTCCATTTCTCTTCGTCATTTTTCCTTTTATCGTTCATAAGCTTTTGTGGTTCCTGGTTTTGCTTTGCTGCAAACTTTTCATTCGTTTACGCTCTCATAATCAGGTATTTTGAAGCTCTTTACCTTGCTTTTAATTTTGTGTTGCATTCTCCTTCTCCTATTCGCATGTGTGTAGTCTAGTGTCCTCCTTTTTTATTTCTCTGTTTTCCAAAACGTGGTTGCCTTTTTCCTGCTAAAAATATTTTCTCTCCTAATCTTAACTCTTTGTTCAAAAAATGGGAAGGAAAAAACCTTCCTTCTCAGCTTTGCGGTGTAGCCAGGAGGATGACGTAGATTCCGATCTGTTGGAACGAATTCCTCCTGGTGCCCGTTACTGGCTTTGGGGGATTCCCAGGACCGAAGAGGAAGAACGGCAAGCCATGCTTCGTGGGTATCGTGGTTCAAGACCGCGTAAAGGTGGTCGAAAAGGCCGTGTAATTTCCAAACCCCGAGTTCCATCACCTACTCGTCCCCCTCCTTCGTCTGAGAGTCCCAGTTGTTCGGGTTCTAATTTTGGGAATTTTCGTCGTTCTCTTCCTGTTTCCCAAGATGTCCCTTGCTTTTCATGTGTTTACCTGAGTTCTCAACTCGTCCAGCAAGGATGTGATTCTTTGGCGGAATCTACCCTTGATAGTTGTCGTCATGGGAGCATTCCAGTTTCTACCCCTCCATCTGGCCGAGTTAATGAACCAATTATGATTTCTGACTTGTCGTCGTCATCATCTAGTGATTCATCTGATAGCACTTTAAATTCAGGTATATCCATCCTCATCTGATCCCCTTTTGTTTTTTCATTTCTAGGTATTAATGGCATGTTTCCCTGAAGAAGATGTAGATGAGTCGGGTTCAACCGAGTCATGTTTCGAGTCTCCCCCTTCTTCCCTAGTTTCTCAATTCCCTTGGGTAACATATGAGGTGTTAAACACTACGTCCGGGATGAGTTCCGATGACGTGGCTAGTCTTCCTGTTGGGCAACTGGAAAATTATGACATCTGCCCTCCCTCCGAAGATGAACCAGTTTGTTCTGGAGGGGCAGAAGATGAGTCATGCTCCTTCTTCTTTTACCGAGACGTGATAACCCAACTCGGTGTTCGATTTCCTCTGACAGAGTTTCAGATGGAAATTCTTAACCATCTGCATATATCCCCCACCCAACTCCATCCCAACAGCTGGGGTTTTGTAAAAGCTTTCGAACGATTTTGTGCATATCTGACGCTCGTACCGTCAGTTTGTGTCTTTTTCTATTTTTTTCAAGTCGTCTCCTGTCGTACCGGTCGCGAACCTCCTGAACGGAAGAAATATTAAAGTATAACTTTTTACAGAAACGTTTAACGGAAAGATTTAATTAAAATAAATTTTCTGAATTTTTTCTATTTTTTTCAAGGTACCGGTCGTGAACCCCTGAACGGAAGGGATGGGTTACCGTTCGTGGTATTCCGGGTCGTAGGTTGTTCCGAGTATACACTGACTCCTTTAAAAATTTTAAGGATCAGTTTTTCAAAGTCTCCGCTCATCCTTGAAAGGATGTGTGGTTCCATAATAATTTTGGGACTAAGGATGTAGAGGGGAAATTTCCCTTATGTTGGTCGTCTGACCATTTCCGGTTTCCCCCCGCAAGCTATCGTTTTAGTGAGTCCGAGTTGAGTCCTTCGGATATTAATACGGCAATCGCTATTGGGAATTATCTACAAACCCGACAGCCTGCCAGTGTTGCCTCATTGATTTACAAATCTCAAGAGGAGCTTGACATGGAATTGAGTATGTTCATCCTTGCATTTTTGATTGTCTTATGACGTTTTGTGGCTGTGTCTAATGTTTGTTCAACAGTTCCCGATATGGCAGGTCAAGCTCAGGAGGATCAATCCAGCAAAAAGAATGACCAACCCAGCTGGTTGTCTGTCTTGAGCCGAGGTGCTCCTATCAAACCCGCGGATCCTCCGAGCAAAAAGCGGAAGGTTGTAGAGGAGCAGCCCAAGAAGCCTGTTGCTGAAAAAGCTAAGGCCGTGGAGAAATCAAAGGGGAAGCCGGATAAGGTTAACCCGATTGCTCCAGTGGTGACCCCGGCCGTCATCATGCCTCCCCCTTCTGCTGGGATTTCCAAGCATGTGTTGTGGAAATCAGGCCTTACCAACCCTCTGCGGGAAGCCGTTTGTCCCCCGGAGATATTTTTCAACTCTTCTCCCTTTACAGCTATGCAAATCAAAGAATTGGAGGACATGGAGATCGGCTGTATGAAGATGTCGGCCATGGTCCGACCTCTACTGTCGCTGAAGAGTAACTACCTCCGTACCTTTAACGACTTAGCTGCCTGCCAGGGAGAGAAGTCGAAGGTGCTGGCCGAGTTGAAAACGGCCAGGGAGGCGCTGGAGAAGGAAAAGGGGGAAAGAGAGAAGCTTACAGAAGATCTCTCTTCTACCAGGGAGGCTTTGGCTAAGGTCCAGAAAGAGTATAAGGATCTGAAATCTGTGCATGACTTCAACCATAAGTCCTTGACAAATTTCAAACAGAAGTTTGAAGATCTGGAAGCGAAGTTGGAGGAAACTGAAGGCACTGCCCAAGCTTACCGGAGCGAACTCGAGAAGGCCATAACTGGTTCGTTTGAGAACGCTCTCAACCAACTGCGAGTTGTTAATCCAGGGCTTCAGTTTATCACCCGTGGTATCCATTCTCAGGCTTATGTGAGCAATGGTATTATCATTGGTTGTCCTCCAGAATCTCCGCCCTGTGACTCGGCCACCCCTAGCGAGGATAGAGCGGTGGGGGAAAAGGGCAAGGAGGTCAACACGCGTCCTCCTTCTGCTTCCTAATTTAATTTTTGTAAATTTTGTTATGGCCTTTTCAAAGCCTCTTTGTAACGAATATTGCCGGTTTATGCCTGGCTTTCATATATTTAATATATGTTCTAACTTTTGATTCACATCAGTTTGATTTATACAACCTGGCCAAGGTTGGAGCATGTTTGAACGGATTCCGATTTTGTCATTTATTTATGACGCATACTTTTTGACTTAACTATGCAAATTAAACCGGCATACAGATCATTTCGTCATTTAAGACGCGTCTGTGTAAAACTTTTTCCAAGGCAGAGGCAATCATGGCACCTACCCATCCCTTTTGAAAACAAAAGGTAATAGGCAATTTTGACCTGATCAGGATCGTTGTTGACAGATTGCAACTCATACCTCGGTTTGTATTCGATACTAATAACAAATAAGAGTAGATCTTAAATAAGAAATAATTCCTCATTTATTTATTGGTTCGAGTATTACATGAAAAATGCCAGCATATTTGGCTTTTAAATAAAGTCCCTAATAGAGGATAACTTTTATCATAGAATAGGTGAGGGCTGCTCAGCTATAATATGTCTTCAGCTTGTCTGCATTCCATGTTCTTTTAATTGGTTTGCCCTCAATTGTTTCAAGGACATATGCACCCTTTCCGAGTTTGTTTTTAACCCGGTAAGGGCCATCCCAATTAGCAGCTAACTTGCCTTCTCTTGCATTGCGGTTACCGATATCTGCTCTTCTGAGAACTAAATCATTGACCTCGAAGCTTCTCGGTCGCACCTTCTTATCATGTCTGGCCGCCATCTGTTGTTTGGCCATAATATCTCGGCAATTAGCTAAGATTCGAGTTTCCTCGATGAGATCTAACTAGGCAGTAAGCATTCTGCTGTTCTGTTGCTCGCCTTGCGTTATACTATTCATTCGTCTCCAGGAGGTCTCTCCGACTTCAACCGGGATCATAGCCTCACAACCATATGTCAATCTAAAAGGAGTTTCCCCTGTTGATGTCTGGGTACTTGTTCTATACCCCCACAAAACGAAGTGTAGCTGCTGAACCCAACTTCCTTGAGCGTCTGTCATTCTTTTCCGGAGGCCTTCCACGATTATCTTGTTTGCTGCTTCAGCCTGTCCGTTTGACTGTGGATGTTCGACAGAAGCGAATCGATGTTTGACATGAAAGTCCTGCATCAACTGTTGGAAGTTTTTGTCAACAAACTGCGTTCCATTGTCTGTGACCAGTTCAGCTGGTATTCCAAACCTGGAAATTATGTTTTTCTCAAAGAATTTCCGGATTCTAGCCGAGGTGATAGTGGCTACCGGTTCTGCTTCTATCCATTTTGTGAAATAGTCTACTGCCACAATTAACCATCTTAGTTGTCCCTTAGCTGCTTTGAAGGGTCCTAAGAGGTCCATTCCCCATTTAAAGAATGGCCAAGGAGCTGATATATACCTCATTTCTTCTGGCGGTGAGAGGATATGCTTGGCGTGCTTTTGGCAGCTATCACATTTTTTCACATGCTCTTTTGAATCCATCTCCATAGTTGGCCAGTAGTAGCCAACTCGTAGTGCTTTTCGAGCTAGTGCTTTGCCACCCATATGATGCCCGTTGATGCCTTCATGAATTTCTGACAATACGTAATCGACATCTTGGTAGCCAAGACACTTTAGCATTGAGGTGTGCAATCCTTTCCTGAACAGTTGGCTTTTGGTCCCCCTCTACCTCCTTGATCAGGACCACGCTCACAGCTTCCTCGCCCACGGCCAAGTATAAGGTCAGGATGTCTCCTAATTCGGGCTTTGTTAGTATTGGCGGGGTCGATAAGCATTGCTTCAACTTAGCAAACGCCTGTTGGC
>JAVKPL010004742.1:0-22962 GCA_032173675.1 Gastrolobium villosum
AATAAGCAAGGAAGAGATAATGGACTATGGACTAACGGTAACAAGACAGAAGGAACTATTACGAGTTAGAAAACGTGTACGAAATTATGAAGAGAATAGTGACTATGTTATAAACCAGGTCAGAGGGGTAACCGAAACGAAAGTAAACTACCAGTGAGAAGAATGACACGAGAGAGTAAGATGAATTAACTTATATGTAACAGGTGTATATTATACCACTACGACTAAGAGTAGGGGGCAGCCCATGTGGTAATACAGAACAGTTTTGATGTTATATACAGAGGTGATACAGACACCAAATGGACTGGGTTCATGTGTGATCGGGAGTGCACGGTGTACCAGTTTGCGGTTATACACAGATGTATTATGAGTATAAATTTCTCTGTGCACTGGGTGCATGTAATATGATTTGATAGTAGGGAGATCTCAGTGGGGGCCTATGTGCCAGGAGTGTATAGCTATCTCGGTGCGGGTTAAGTTCCCGGAGTCTAGTAGTATTTGATATGAGTAATGAGAAACGAGGAAGTATTCCACATTGGTGTAACGGTTAGTATGGTGGAGATAATTTATGTAATTGCTCAAAGAAGAAACATTTGGGGGGATGCCTTAGAATAGGGACAGCTAGTAGTAAGTCATTTTTACGGCATGGATCATATGGGTGGATTCTCTGATCGGTGAGTCATGGCATCTGGGGCCCTTAGGACAGCAAGAGCTCGAGGGGTTTAACCTGTGAATGTTGTTACCCACTGTATTGGGAGAGTTTTTCCATATGGTTAACGCAAGATGCGAGGTTATATATTTGTAAATGGACAATAGTATGTCAGGTTTGGATATAAGAGTTGTGGCTTAGTGTGCAAGAACTTCGAAGTGTGATAGTGAAGCGCTATTGTGGGTGTAAAGAAAGTTTGATGAAATAAATTTTGTCTCTAAGTGAAGTAGTAAGTTAGTTGGAACCCTCGTCTTATGACCAAAAAGGGATGATAAGTGAGTTAAAGTTGACAGAATGAGTAAGTGTCCTTCTAGGAAGGCTAGTGATGATCACGATTTTAGGTTAAAACAGTAAAGTGTGAGCCCTAAGGAAAAGATAAATTGAAATAGAATCAAGTGCGAACGTGTATTCATAGATGGGAACTATAGTTGTAATTGATTACCAAAAGTGAATAGCTTGGTTTTGCTGGTAAAGTAGATTGAGAAGTGTTATATATAATTGCATATGCCACTTATGGTGGAAAGTGTGTGGAAAATGCACCATGATTGATGATATTTTGATTAAGTACTAATGAGGTATGGATGAGTGTTTGTGGTAATTTTGAATATTCTGAGAGACTGATATACCAATTGGTGGGGAATTATAGAAGTGTTGGCAATAATGGAATTGATTTTAAGTGATTTGATAATTGAGTGTCAAGGATTCCTAGCGAATAGGACTTGTATATGAGAGATATGGCATTTTGAATAGCCCATCAGTTAATAGTGAAGTGGGTCGGAAATTGATTTGTTCCAAAGTGTTTAGTGTAAGTGAGTAAAGCTATAAGTAATAGTGTTTTGAGTTTGACATCCAGGATTAAATGATGATGATTATGAGAAAGTAGTATAAATGAGTGGAACATAAGGTTAAGTGGTAACATCGAAGTGGAATGAAAGTTGAAAATAGTTAGTAGGTGAAAATATTAAGCATGAGTCCTCGATATGGAGGTCATTGATGAGTGTTGTGTTTAGACTGTGAGAGGTCTGAGTATAGAATTGAGCTGACTGAGTTGATAAAGTGGAGATGGTTCAGTTAATGAAAAGAGTAACAGTGAAAGCAAATTATGAATATGATTACTAGATGGAAAGAGTCAGGACTGTGTGTGGTTAAAAGACCTTAAAAGGTTAATCGGAGAGATAAACTGTTGTGAGGGTTGTTAGTTTCGTATCACAAGGAGAAAAATATAGTAGTGAGTACCTAAGAAGAGGTGAAGACACGTGACAAGGAAAAATAAGGTATATGAGTATAGAAATTAATGTGAGTCAAAATCATAAGAAACGACAAAGTGCCCTTGAAACTAGAAAGGATGTGCTTCGGTGAAAGCTAAGAAAACAATGAAATCATAAGAGCAGTGACAGTAATGGAAAGGACTAGTATGTTTGAGTATGGTTGAAACAGTGAGGACAGCGAAAAGAGTTAAGTGCTAAAGAAAGTGTGAAGATACATGAAAACAATTAGAGCCTATTATGGAAACAACTAGAGATGTTTGGGAACGGCATTGGGTCAGAAAGACAGATGAAGATGAAAATGAGATGAAGTGAGACAAATAAACTGTAATGTGGTCGTCTATTACCGATGAATTGGTGAAAGTGTAACCGTAAGCCGTGAAGAGCTTAAAGTATTGCGAATTGAAGGTCATTGCACGATAAATGACAAGTGTAAAATGAGTATATGATGAACTATAGTGAGTGGAAAAGCAACAGTGGTTTAAGGAAACAGTGAAAGATATAATGAGTTAAGGGGTCAGATACCCTCACAATTCTAAATTAAGTAATTAAAGTATTAAGTGAGAAATTAAGTGACGGATTAGTGAAAATCCCAAAGATTAGGCCAAAATACAAAGAAAGGGCAAAATGGTAATTAGCCAACACGCAACCCTAGGAAGGTAAAAAATTGAGCAGGAGGTCTCAGATGATAAAAATAAGCCTGGAAATGGATTCAGAACGAAAAATTGAGTGGATAGGCAAGTTTCAGAAAAATCAGTGAATAGTGTTTTTCGCGGGTAAAAATACCGCAGTCAGATTGCACCGTAAAACGTGCCAGTGGAATTTTGAGCTCTAGGTTTCAAATATTGATTTTAAATGGTCCATAGGAATAAGAAATATGATTTCTGATAATATTTGATGAATTTAAGTCAGTTTGTGGAAGCGTGCCAATGGCGCGCGCAATAGCTTAAAATAGTGTTTTCTCCGAATTACCGGAAAACTCCGGATTCATCTGATAAAGTATAATTAAGGGACAATGGTCAATGTTAAAAATTAGAGTTTCTAAATAAGTTTTGAATTTATGAAATTTTAGTGAAATCGGAGAGAAATTCGGATGAGTGTTAAATCGCGTGGGACCCGCCCACTTAAGTTTCACTTAGCCACCTCACCACCTTCACTATTCATCATCCTCTCCTTTTCTTCTCTCTCTAAAAAACGCACATGCAGCCCCTCCCCACCATTTTTGATGCAAAATTTCCTTTGGCCATAACTTGGCCATTTCTCCACCGAATTCAACGATTCTTGTCTTGAATCTTGATGGAAAACACCTTCTGAACCCATTGGTACCACTATTGAGCCTTGAAACCGCGTATTTGGGGAGATCTGCACCAAACTCAGATCCGAAATTTTGGGAGAAAGTGAGTTCATGAAGCTTTTTCATGCTCCAATGGTGGAGTATACTTAGGTGGAGCCATATACCGTGCAATTGGGTAAGTTATTTCAACATTTCATTGGTTGATTTTTGAATTTGGATTATGGACCCTAAAGAGGGATTTTGTGATATGTTGTGTTAGAGAGCTCAAATGGAAAATGTCTATTAGATGATAATGTCTTAGAATGATGTATTAATGCTAGAAATGCAATGAAAATTTTAAGCCAAAAAAATGGATTTTTAACTTAGGAAAAATTGATGCATGAAATGGAATTTTTGAGTTTTGTGTTAATGTGTGGTATAGTGAATTGTAGTGTGATTATATGATGTTAGGAAGTGATTATGTGAGTTGTGGGCCATAGGAATTGAGTGGAAATCCTTGGTTTGGGCTAACCAAGATTAGGCCATTTATGTACAATTGAGCAAATGGATGTGTTAGAACACTTTGGTGTTGTGTTGTGTGATGGAAAAGTTATTAGATGGGTTGTGTGGTGATTGGCATGTGGAAGAATCAATGTAAAAATGATAAGTGTTGAAAGTGGCAAAATGTGCCTAAAGTGTAATAATTCGCAAAACGTTGCGAAAAAGTCGTAAAACCGTAAAACGGCGATTGAACTAGCCTTTGGGTAACCTAAGTAAGTGAAATAAAATGAGAAAGAAAATTTAGAAAAATAAAACCCAAAATAACACTATGTAGGCCGAACCCTTAGTGGAGGGGAGAGGAAATCTGACGTTTTCGCGTTTTGACGTATTTTGACTGAAACTGACGGCTGTGCATGGTTGTACAGGTTGCCGTACGTGGATGTAAACTTGGAACAGTGAAACAGTGGATTGCCCTTGGTCCTGGATCAAGTGGATTGAGGCGTTCCCTGTGTATCAAGCTATGAGTGGAGTTTCTGCGGAGCTCAGTGGACGGATAAATAGAAAGGTAACCTCTTGGTACTGGGGCTTGTTCCCCTTTTTGTGTTCCACCTTGCTAGTTGATGGCAACGGTAGGAAGTGTGTATGAGTAGTGTAGAACAGCATGAGCATGCATGTGCATTATCACAGTGGGTACTTATGTACCAGATCTCTGGCCAGTAGATATTTTTAGCCTTCGGGCAAGTGTTTCCGGACTACCACTGGATAGGTCTCCGAGAGGGAGTTCCAGTTGACCCAGGGTCGTGGTGTGTTATCCGGATAGGAGCACACTAGGTAGTCTCGGGTGTATATGGTTGGAAGGGGTACCTTGGTGGGTTGTTCTCTGAACACGCCAGGGGTAGTACCCATAGGCGTATAGCCGAGGACATGGCGTGGTATTGGTAGCTACCATCCCGCATGTCGTAGTTGTTCTGATATATATCCCCCTTTCTCTAAATCCCTTGCTTTATCCCGTTTTATAACAGTGGTGTTGTTTTTATGCTATTTGTATACATCGAAGTGAACCATTGGGTGGAGTTTTCTCCAGAACCTCTTGGTTACTGAGATATATTCGTATATCTCACCCCGTCTCGGGGCATTTATTTCAGGAGGTAGCAGTGGCACAGGAGTGGCGGGCAAGAGGCCCTTAGGAAGATCATGAAGTGTTGTCATTAATTATCCATGATCATGTCATTTTAGTTATGAATTCATTTGTTAAGTAAAGTTGTAATATGTAAATAATTGTAGTTTAAAGTTAAAGTTGTAAATGCAATAGTAATCCAGTGTTGTAAATGTACCATGGATGTATGTAATATGATGGAAGGGCTTTAGGCCTATTATAGGTTTATGATTATTCGTATTATGTTTTATGCATGAAATTGTAAGTAAACTGTTTATGTTTTATGTGTATATTGGATTGGGTTGTAAGTGCCCCAAGGCGTTGTTGGACCTTGTGTGTGCCACCCATTGGATTTTGCTGGATTTCAGGTGTATTAGTGGTGTTAAACAGGTTATGCAAATTTGGGGATTTTAGGAAATACAAAGGAAACTCTGGCGAATTTTCTGTAGAATTGGCAGTTTTTGGGTGAACTTTGGAGGAGCGTATCTCTCTCCATAGTGGTCCGATTGGGACGTGCCATACGCCATTTTGAAGCTTAAGATGTCCCCTACGTTGTATCAAAAGCCTAGGTTCATTGGTGGTGTGCGCAGCCCATGGGGGCTGTTGTCACGCACTGCCCTGTTCTGGCCAGTACCAGTGGGCAGATTCGGGTCTGTGTTGGGAAATTAATTCCCGCTTCGTTACTTGGTCAAATTAAGCGTACGATATATCAAATCGAAGTTTGAGGTGTCTAGTTTATGGTGTAAAAGTTTGAGAGGCAATGTCCTTGTGGTTAGGTGCAGTTTATTCCGTGAAGTTTGGACGTTTTAGGCTGTTTCGGAGTTGGTAGGCAATGTTGTTTGTCCAACTTCAAACGGCGATAACCGGAGCTCACGAGCTCGGAATTGAGTGTGTGATAGCTTGATAGAAAGGTAAGTGAATAAGGAAAAAAGATAACCTGGAGTTTAAGTTTGGATTTTTATTTTGTGTTCGTAGAAAAACAGTTTGGCAAATCCTGTTAAGTGGTAAAAACGAAAAAAGTGAGGAATTGACTAAGTGGGTTTATGGGAACCCCTTAGTATCTTGTAGGTAATAAAATAAAGAGTATAAATAGTTAAGAAAGTCTTCCGCTAGTGTTTCAGTTACGGTCACAGCTTTTTATTATTACGCTTTTTATACTTTTACTGTTCGCGTAATAATCGGAAAAAGTTTACTCTCATTTTTATAAATGAACTGCTGTGTTAGTAATGAGTTATTATCAATTTGGAATTCCAATGTAGAAAGCAGTAATATATTAAATTAGTTGTCTGCCACAAAAAATTGTTCACGGAATTTTCCAGTTTATTTATTTACAAATTTTGATTTTATTTTATATTTATTTAATTTAAAATATTTGCGTTTTTTTTACAAAATATTTTCGTTTTTTTAATGATAATTTTTTTAACTAAATAGTTTTTTTATGCAGCATTGATATGGTTAACAATTACCCATGTAGAAAGTAATGGATAATAAATGAGCTATCTGCCACCAATAATTGTCCAAATGTTTCCCACCACTACAAATTTTAAATTTCAAATTTGAAATTTAAATGAAATTCAAAATTTAAAATAAATATTTTAGGAAGCAATGAGTTATTATTAATTTGGAAATTCCAATGTAGAAAGTAGTGGTATATTAAATGAGTTGTCTGCCACAAATAATTGTTCACGTAATATTCCATTTTATTTACAAATTTTGATTTTATTTTAAATTTATTTAATTTAAATTTTACTAAAGAATGAAAGTTTTCAAATGACTTGTAGTGTGAACATAAATGTGAGACTTAAGGAGAGAGTGACACATGATCAGACTTTCCAACAAATGGGCTTCATTTATATATATATATATATATATATATTACAAAAAAACCTATCAGCTTCCACTAAGGCACAACTTTGAAAAACTTTTTCAGCTCCCAATAAGATTCAACAAATTGTTGTAGCTTCCAACTTTCGCAGCTTCCAATAAGGAGATAGTGGGAATTTAATTATGTATGTCAAAAATTATTTTTTTAATCGGATTTCCATTTTTTTTTAATTTTAACCCTATAACAGGAAACATTTCAAATTCCTGTAGATGTGAACACAAAGCTGAAATTGAAGGAAAACACGACACATCATCAAACTTTCCAACAAATAGTTTTATTTTCAAATATATAAGATTTTTAAATTAAATTATTTTTTATCAACTATATATATATTTTTTTAATAATTTAAACTTTTTTCATTTAATCTATAATTTTTTATTAAATTTAGATGTTGGTTATCCTTGTCATTTTCGTTCGTAGTCATTTTTTCGTTTAAACTTTTTTATAATATGTTAGTTATCATTGATGAAATGCGACTGCAATTAGATGTGTATCATTATCTTTACAATTTAATGACCATTTCAATTTTAAGAACATTGGTCACAATCAACTGTGTTGGTTAAATCAAACAACCATAATAATATTTCTCTACCTAATTTTCTACATCCATATTTACACATTTTTCCATAAAGAAAATGTTGGTTAAATCAAACAATAACCTCTTCTCGTCATTAACTACAATATTTGACATATTACATAAAAAGTGTGTCATGCTTTTTCTTTTTTTCTTTTTTTCTTTTTTAATACCTCGTATTCATAACTCTGCCATCGGATTAGGGTCTATCCTTGTCATTTTCGTTCAAACTCATCTTTTAAATATCGTCTATTAAAGTTTAAGCAGGTCAAAAGTCAGTGGTTGTTTGCGCCCCTTTTTGGTTTTCATTATTTCGTACTTGGGTTCCACATGAAACTGTTGAATCCGCACCAACACTTCTTGTGATCTTCTCCATATTCTTTGAAAAACTGCAGCGTTTGCTTTAGCTTCGAGTCACAATAAAATTTCATTCCATTTAAAGAAAAAGAACATTCAACTAAATATTCACATCCCCCTTTTTGTCGTAATTCTTATGATATGTTTTTATTCAGTATTGCCTCGTAGGCATGTGCGTTATCACTCTGTAATCAAAATATGATCAATTTATATTTTTTTTAAATAAAGAACAAAACTCATTTGATGATCATTTTATAAGAACCTTTACACCTTTTATGTTAGTAAGATTTTTTTTTATATTGCAATTAGGTGATGTCTAAATTATTGTATGTGAAATATCACAATTCAGTCTCTCTGTTTGATTAGAAGTCAATTATATATTTTGAGCGTGGAAGATTCAGAATAAAGTTTAAGGTCATGTGGCATCAACCAAAATTCTATTCTCAACACGCGTCAACTATCAGAATCAGGTTGAAATACTGCTGATCCAATTGATCGGAACTAATTGGCAAAGCAGTAAGTAAATTATAAATGCGAGAATTTCTACTGAACGTGGACTATTATATCTGAATTTTCATCTCCTTCTTTGAACACTTTTAAAACTCTATTATTTGTTCAAATACACCAATTATCACTCAATCAATGTAATCCTTAAAATAAAATTAATTATGAGATGTTTAGGGTTTATCACTCAATCAATGTAATCCTTAAAATAAAGTTATTCTCCTTTATTACGAGATGTTTTTGGAATTTTAATCGTTTATTCACATTTAAAGCATGTTAATTTTTTTGAAAGTTTTACCGAAATAAGTTTTGAATATTATTTAATTTCGCTGGAGAAAAAAAAGTTTAAATATTGAATTTCAAATTTCCAATTTTGAATTTTAAAAAAGAAGTGGGATATTAATGCACCTGTCTGTCACTAATTAATGTTGAACTCTTTTCGCACTAACTATTTAGTTTAAATATTTTAAATTTCAAATTAAAATAAAATATTTTTCATTCATCTGTGTTTTTAAATTCTATATCTCGTATAATTATTTTTAATTTTTCATCTTATCATTATGAGCATTGGCAACTCCCATCTTGATGAGGATTCTATCCATATCTCATTCACGTCGAATTGACAACTCATTATTACATCAGCAATTAGACAATAAATGACTTATTCCTAATAGGTATATTAATTACTGCTATTTTCTTTAATTTTTGGAATTTCAATAATTTATTCACATTTAATTTCACTGGAGAAATAAAAAGAAAATAAAAAGGATATACAAAGGATACATAATAAAAGTCATACATAAAATAAAGAAAATTCATTAATTTTTTTTTGGATATACAAAGGATATTAGTAATTATGTTCGGTGGAGAAAAAGATAAAATATACAAAAATAAATAAGAAAAGGAAAGAATATATAATAACATATCCTTTTCGCTATTATGAAACCACAATTGTATGATGCATATTAAAAAAAAAAAGGGAAGCTGCAAAACTGAAAAATCAAAAGAGAGTAACCCATAATCCGTGAGTAGCACCCAATTTGCTGGCTGGTAGCACCAAAATAAATAAAAAATTCCTTTACCACATCTACTGCTCCAATATCCCAGAAAATGAGGGCACATCCGTGAGTAGCACCCAATTTGCTGGCTGGAAGTGTTGAAGAAGTGAACAGAAGGGAAAAAAAAATGCAGGCAAGATAAAAAAGAAGAAGCAACAATTCCCTATTTATACAAAAACTCAATACATTATTTGAGAAGTACCATAAGGCACAACTTTCAAAAACTTTTTAGGTCCCAATAAGGTTCAATAAATTGTTGCAGCTTCCAACTTACTTTCAGCTCCCAATAAGGTTCAATAAAATATTGCAACTTCCAACTTTTGTAGATTCCAATAAAGAGATAATGGGAACTTAATTGTGTTTGTCAAAATTGATTTTTTTAATCGGATTTCAATTGATGTTTTAAAATTTTAAGCTTAAAAAATAATTTAAAAAGCTGTTTTAAAATTTTAAGCTTAAAAAATAATTTAAAAAGCTACTATAACAGGAAACATTTCAAATTCCTTTAAGTGTGAACACAAAGCTGAAATTAAAGGAGAGCACGACACGTCATCAAACTTTCCAACAAACGGTTTTACTTTCTAATATATAATAATAATAATATATATAAGATTTTTAAATTAAATTATTTTTTATCAACTATATATGTTTTTTTAATAATTTAGACTTTTTTCAGCAGAGTACATTACATTCCCAAAAAACAAAAGTCTAGTGACAATCCCTTATAGCTCATTTACACAACAAAATGTCATTTATATACAAAATCCATATTTCAAAGTAGTACGTATCAGCATCACAGCAGCTTGGAACCATCCTTTTGGATCTTCAGACCTGCCACATGAACCCACAAGGTGTGAGAATTTTCTCAATAAGTTATAAGAGGTTCTATCCCTCTTCTTACCACTCATCCAAGACAAGAATGGGGCAGTAGCATTAAAAATAAATAAATAAATAGATTCTGCACATTAATTCAATGGTTCCCTAGCATCAATATCAATAATAATGTAACATTCCTACCATGAGGTTCAAGAACTAATTTCACCTTAATACTATGCGTGCAACTAGCTTACCTACGCGCATATTTGAGCTCAAAATACTGTGACGTGTCCCAAACATTGCCAACTATTAGGGGTGTAAATAGGCTAACATTTCATCAAACACTCAATATGCATCCAATATAACTAGAAGAAACATGCCAAAATACAACTTCAGAACCCCATTATCATCACACAATTGAAAGAATATCTAGATTACTATGGGGGAACAATTAGGATTCAACTGGAAAATAACACATAGTAAGAGATGCCAAAATGAGGTTAAAGAAAAATAACATACAGTTAAAGAAAATGTTTATTCTCTTACTTGGAGTCAAGTGGAAAATAATATACAGCTAAAGAAAAAAAGACAAACACATAAGAGATGCCAAAATGTTTACTCTCTTACCTGGATTCAACTGGAAGCTCGTCAAGTGGTAGGGGGGAATAATTAGGATAATTTGTAGGCACAATTAAGCGCAGGGGTTGAATTGGTGACTGCATGGTAGTAAAATTCAAATAAGGACAAAGTTTTATTACAAGAAAGAAAAATAAATACTTAAGATGTATATGGTTTAAAAGTTCTGAGAGCTCACCATCTGTTCTGAAGAACATTGGGATTTTAAGCTTCGGCTAAGAGCCACAGTATTGAAAGAACATTTGAAAATGGTCCCTTCTGCTCCTTCAGCAGCAGCTGCTGCAGTTGGATCAACTTCTTCATCGCTTATGTCTACTATAGTGTCAGTAAGTTGCTGATTAACCTCCTTAGTTTCTTCCAAAAGGGCATGATCAGCCTGCCATATAAGACACACAAATTCATTATCAGCAATCAAAGACTGTCTAGAGAAAATCCATAAACTTTAGAATTACTTTTAAAACTATTATCTTATGAATCATCATGCTCTAATAAAACGGATGACCATGGCTAATCCAGCACATGCAGAATCCTGGTCATTCTATAATGAATCCAATTGAATACCCAGGTCAACAATTCAAGACCTAATATGAGAGTTACTCACCAGCACTAGGTTCCATGTTCTAAGCTCATGCACCCTTGATTATTATTCTTAAATGGGGAGGATAATGATTGTTTGTAAAAATGAGAGAAATTATCAATCAAACTAATTAAAAATTAACAAGTATAATTGCTATTGTTGCATGCTACTATAACCAATACTACTATTGCTATATTTGTTTCTCTTGATTGATTGTGAATGTTACTATTTTACTCTACCATTTAGTAACCCTTGAATCTTTAAAAGGCAGGTTTACTTATTAAATTGATCCCATTAATATCAAAAGAGAAAATCTATTTCAGTAATTCCTATTTGAAATTTTTACTTCATAAGTTAACAGCCATACAACAATGTCCTGAATACACCATAATCAATGGTACAAATTATTTTTTATCTTTTGATACATGTACAAAATATTGGTAGTTGCAAATAACTTATCCCAGCCGGTATCTTGTGTGTTGCACTAATTGTGTTTGAATTTCAGGCATCAAAAGCTCTAATTCAATTGGTTGATTCCGGTAGCAGGAAATCGCCAGAGAATTTTCATTTATTACAATTAGATTTACAAAATAATAATAAATAATTATTTTTTGCAAGAATTTGTGTCGTTAGTATTTGGAATTTTATAAATTTATATTTACATAAATTGAAATATGAATTAGGAATTTATTTATAAAAAATGAATAGTGAAATTTTAATTTGATCATAAAAACGTGTTGGCAGGCGGGGCGGACAGGCCAACACATTTAATTATTAGTTTAATTATATAATAATAAATATTTTTAATAGACTAAACAAAATATTATTAATAGGCTTAACAATTTTCGAAGCAGAAAGTTGTGGTATTATTAATAGGCTTAACAATCACCTATGCAAAAAGTAGTGAGATATTAATATAGCTGTTTCACGTCCAGTTTTAAACTTTTTTCCCCACTTATGAAGTTTAAATTTAAAATTTAAAATATTTTTTATCAACTATAATTATATTTTTATAATTTTAAATACATTTTTTGTTTAATCTATAATTTTATATTAAATTCGAATTTATTATATATATCTTTTTTCCACGACAGAAATATTAAATGCTGAACTCTTTTCCCACCTATCAATTTCAAAATTCAAATTAAAAAGTTTAAATTTTAAATATTAAATATTTTATCACCTGATTGTAAATATTATTAATAGACATAATAATTTTTCATATAAAAGGTAGTGCAAAATATCCATAGAAGGTTGTGTACTTTCTCCAAATAATAGCTTTTAGTTATTCATTCATGACATATTTTTTCGTCTTAAATACACTATTTCAATGAAAAATTGAAAAATATTAAATATTTTATCACCCGATAGTAAATATTATTAATAGACATAATAATTTTTCATATAAAAATTAGTGAAAAATATCCATAGAAGGTTGTGTACTGTCTCCAAATAATAGCTTTTAGTTATTCATTCATGACATATTTTTTCAGTGTTAATTATACTCTTTCAATGAAATATTGAAAAATATTAAATATTTTAGCACCCGGTAGTAAATATTATTAATAGACATAATAATTTTTCATATAAAAAGTTGCGAAAAATATCCATATAAGGTCGTGTACTTTCTCCAAATAATAGCTTTTAGTTATTCATTCTTGACATATTTTTCCGTGTTAATTATACTCTTTCAATGAAAATTTGAAAGTTTAATTTCTTTCTCACATACTAAATTAAATTTTTTATTTTTATAGTGATTAAATTTTTATAATTTGTTTTTTACTTGAATGATAGATGTCATTTTAATTTTATTTAAATTTAAAATTTAAATTCTTTTGTATTAATTATACATTTTTTATATATTTTTTTCTCTTTTAATTCTTTTGTATTAAATTCGTTTTTTTAATGATTATTTGTTAACAAAATAGTTTTTTTTTATGCAACATTGATATGGTTAAAATTACCCATGTAGAAAGTAATGGGATAATAAATGAGTTGTCTGCCACCAATAATTGTCCAAATGTTTTCCCACCACAACAAAGTTTAAAATTCCAAATTCAAATTCAAAATTGAAGTTTAAATGAAATTCGAAATTTAAAATAAATATTTCAGAAAGTAATGAGTTATTATCAATTTGGAATTCCAATGTAGAAAGCAGTAATATATTAAATTAGTTGTCTGCCACAAAAAATTGTTCACAGAATTTTCCATTTTATTTATTTACAAATTTTGATTTTATTTTATATTTATTTAATTTAAAATATTTGCGTTTTTTTTACAAAATATTTTCGTTTTTTTAATGATAATTTTTTTAACTAAATAGTTTTTTTATGCAGCATTGATATGGTTAACAATTACCCATGTAGAAAGTAATGGGATAATAAATGAGCTATCTGCCACCAATAATTGTCCAAATGTTTTCCCACCACTACAAATTTTAAAATTCAAATTCAAATTTGAAATTTAAATGAAATTCAAAATTTAAAATAAATATTTTAGAAAGCAATGAGTTATTATTAATTTGGAAATTCCAATGTAGAAAGTAGTGGTATATTAAATGAGTTGTCTGCCACAAATAATTGTTCACGTAATATTCCATTTTATTTACAAATTTTGATTTTATTTTATATTTATTTAATTTAAATTTTACTAAAGAATGAAAGTTTTCAAATGACTTGTAGTGTGAACAATATATATATTATATATATATATATATATATATATATATATATATATATATATATTACAAAAAAACGACTACTCATGCTTATATATTCACACAAATCAAGGCATATATATATATATATATATATATATATATATATATATATATATATATATATATATATATACTTTTTCTAAGGCTCCCAATAAGATTCAATAAATTGTTGTAGCTTCCAACTTTCGCAGCTTCCAATGAGGAGATAGTGGGAATTTAATTATGTATGTCAAAAATTATTTTTTTAATCAGATTTCCATTTTTTTTAATTTTAAGCCTATAACAGGAAACATTTCAAATTCCTGTAGATGTGAACACAAAGCTGAAATTGAAGGAAAACACGACACATCATCAAACTTTCCAGCAAATGGTTTTATTTTCTAATATATAAGATTTTTAAATTAAATTATCTTTTATCAATTATATATGTTTTTTTAATAATTTAAACTTTTTTCATTTAATCTATAATTTTTTATTAAATTTAGATGTGCTCCGACACGTATTTTTTGTCTTAAATTTTTTTTATTAACTAAAAAAAAATCATTTATAAATCAAATTGTTTCTGTTATGAAATTTGACATTAAAAATTAACAAGGTTCAATTTTTTTTATAATTATATTAGAAAATTTGAATATTAGATTGGTTATATGACTTATTATTAATTGTTATATGTATTAAATATAAATTACATTATATATATTATAAATATTATTTAATATCAAAACGTGTCCCAACGTGTTGAAATATGCCATTTTTTAGAATTAACGTGTCGGCGTGTCATGTCTCGTGTCCCGTGTCAGTGTCCGTGCTGAGATCTGATAAATAATAATATTTTTTAAGAATCCTTCAAAACCCATCATGTTAAAATTACATGGATATCCGAAATACTTACTGAGATCTGATAAATAATAATATTATAAAATTATAACAAATGAAAAGAGTGTTAAACATAGTGTTTTTGTAATATTTGCTGATATCCAAAATATTATTTTATAAAATAATAATACCCTGAAAATTACGACGTCATTTTGGGGAAGAAATCATAGTGTTTTTGTAATTTTTAATTTATTTAAAGGTTATAATAATCTTTATATTTATAATTTTTTAAGATTTTAATACCAAAACAACGTCATTTTGGGAATAAATGCAGATAACTTATCTGCATTAACTGCAGAAATATTTTTCCCATAATCTAATTTAATTTTTTTTCCTGTGTTTTTTGCTTGTTTGGGCTTTAAGCCTTTTTGTCTACAAAAAAAATTATATAAATATGGAGTATAAGAAGAATATAATTAGTGGCCAGCTTCCAAATATGCAAAGTTTTGGTTTAAACTTAGAGAGAGAACCGTACCATTCCAACAAATTAAATTGCATTGTTTTAACGAGGAAGGTCATATTATTACTTTTTTTCTTATCATCTCTTACAACCAATTTTGTTATTATTGAATCAAAATCAAATCAGCAGTTATCAAATGGCTTTAAGTAAGAATCATAGATTTGATTTTGATCCGACCATGATAAAATAGTTGTAAGAGGTGGTAAGAAAAAAGAAAAAGTAGTAAATATAACTTATCCCAATTTTAATAAAGGATGAAATTTAGGTGAAATTTAAATTATTTGGTGCTTGTAGTGTTAGATTTTACTTTTTAATAAAAAAAAGTAACTTGCATATCATTTTTTTGAGGGAAGATATTCTTATTATAAAAAAAATTTACAATCAACTCACTACCTATTTAATTACCATTAGATCAGAGAGAGCATGCTGAAGTTTCTAAAGAAAGAGAAAATGCTAATATAACGGTGATTAAATAGATAGTGGGTTAATAATAGGTTTTTTGGGTAGTTAGAATACCCCTCTCTTATTTTCTAGTCATATAAAAGTTTTCACAATTTCAGTAAAAAAATATATTACATTCTTATTAGAACCTTTATTTAAAATTTTTTCCTTTGAGAAGAAAATAAAAACAAGAACAATAATTTACTGTGGATAGAAACTAGGGTTCGTTTGATTGTGTTTTAATTTTTTTTATAAAATAAGTGTTTTTATGTTTTAAAAGTCAAAAAAATATTTCAAAAAAAAAAAGTAAAAAAAAATGTAGACATATTTTCTATATTTGATTCTAAAGACTAAAATATATTTAATTTTTAGACTAATTTTATAAAATAGGCCTTATCAATCTTACCGTTAAATTGAATATATATGCTCTGCGCATTTTTTATTCAAATTAATTTAATGAAAATTAAATAAATCTATTTGCAAGTCATTGGATTCGTAGGTAAAACAAACACAATTCAAATTGGCCCTTAATTTTTGGAATATATTATTTCTCTTTTGATAAAATAATTTAATACTCAGAATCATGTAGTATAATAAAATATAATTGATAAAATAAGTTAATACTCAGAACATGTTGTTGAGATTTTTTCTCCACCTATATCCAATTTTTAGGGGTCGAATCTTTTACGACGTGCATTCAAATCTAAATCTTAATAATTAACAAAATATATAAATTTTGAGTAATGTGGTTGTACATATTATCTGAGACAATAATTTAATTTTTGCAATAGTGACCTTTTTGTGCTGACTTGAGATCATGATATGCATCATACAAAGGGGGTCGTGTGTAAGAAATGATATAGAGCCTGTTTAGATCATCTTTTTTATTTTAAGCTAGAAGCTATTTATAAGCTAAAGCTAAAAAAAAAAGATCTTAAAAAAAGAAGAAGTTAAAAGTTATTTGGTAATAAGATAAATTTTTTAGCTTAAAAGTATATATTTCAAGAAAATTATATGTCTCTATCTTTATAACTCTTCATTATAAAAAAAAGCACACAATCAAGAAAGGCAGATAAGAGTAAAAAAAAGCCAACTTAGTTACTTACTCAATTTCATAAAATAATTCCTATATGTAAATTGCAAGACAACTAACTGGAATACCTCATATATAAATATAAGTGAGTATCTAAGTCACAGGACTACAACACATAGCCTGGACCAAAATCCTGATACATTAATACAACTTTAACTAAAAGAAAGCATACTAAAGTCTAAATGGCACCTCCAAGGTGGGTTCTTGCACCACAAGATGGCTCTTTGGCACCACCAATGCCAAGCCAAAGGTTCAAGCCACTCAAGCTCACCAACTCAGCCCACCACCCTCACACACAGCAGCTGAACACTGCCAAAAGGCACTCATTTCACTCCCACAAGGATGCTCACAAGTGTTTATGAAGAGAAAGAGGAAGGAATCAAGCAAAAGATGAAGACTTGACCCTCAAATGGTGAGGAAAGGCAATGGAACAGTGCTTCAGACCAGCCACCACAAGGCATTCACGTAGGAGGCTGTTATTTAGGGTTTTGTGCCCACTAATAAGAGTATAAATAGCCACAATGGCAAATAACGCGCAGTATCAACTTTAATAGCTACGTAAAAGATCTTGATCCCAAACTCTGGAATCTTAACCTATTCATTTTTCTAAGATTTTTCATATCTGTATTTTATTTTTCGGAATAACTTTCCGGTACGCGCTTTTCCATAGCCAGTATCATTTTTGGCATCAGATCTCATCATTTTGACTTGAAACTTGTTTTACAAGTCATATATATTATTCTAGTAATTATCATGCACTTATTATAATCTTCCGGGATACTTTTCTGGTACACATTTATACCGGGTAGCAGAACTGGTATCTGCGCTTTTCTTCCGAAAAGCGACTTTCAGCATTCTTACCCACTTACTATAATTATTTAAGCTAAATAATAATTATTAAGGTCAATTATGGAATCATTTCCTAATTTATCATCATTAATTCATTAATTTCCTTAATTAGCGGTGCAGGTTCTTACATTCACCCCACATTTTTTAAGGATTTTGTCCTCAAAATCAGAAACGTACCTGTCTCGAAAGTCGGGATACTGCTGGAGAAGCTCGTCCTCTCACTCCCAAGTACACTCCTCGGGGACTCCGTCCAATCCACTGCACTTTGACCATCGGAATAGTCTTGCTTCTAAGCTGCTTCTCGCCTCGATCGAGAACCTAGAGTGGTCCGACGGAAGTCTTTAAGTTCTCCCGAACCTCCACATCATCAGGTTGCACCACGTGCGAAGGGTCCGCTATGTACCTCCGAAGCTGAGACACGTGAAACACGTCGTGGATGTTGGCTAAGTTCGGAGGTAAGGCAAGTCGATAGGCAGCAGGTCCTACTCTACCAAGGATCTGGTAGGGCCCAATAAATCACGGGCTCAACTTCCTCACTCTGAGTGCTCGTCCAACACCGGTGACAGGTGAAAGTCTCACAAACATGTGCTCACCCTCACTGAACTGCAGTGGACGATACTTGACATCGTAGTAGCTCTTCTGGCGATTCTGCGCCTGCTTTAACTTCTCCATGATCATCTGGATCTGCAGGGTAGTATATTGGACAAAGTCCAAGCCAAATAGCTCTTTGCCTCCAACCTCAGACAAGCAAGTAGGAGTCCGACACCTCCTACCATTCAACGCCTCGTAGGGTGCCGTGCCTAGACTAGCATGAAAACTGTTATTTTACGAAAATTCTTCCAACGGAAGGTACCTATCCCATGCTGAACCCTGCTCCAACGTGCAAGCCCTCAACATGTCCTCCAATGTCTGGATGGTCCGCTCAGTCTGTCCGTCAGTATGAGGGTGATAGGCGGTACTCAATCTCAACTGTGTACCAAAAGCTCCCTGCAGCGCCTCCCAGAACCGAGATGTGAACTTCGGGTCCCTATTACTGATGATACTCTCGGGCACCCCGTGAAGCCTCACAATCTCGCGGACATATAGCTTGGCCAACTGCTCTGTAGTGAAGCTCAGCTTCACTGGAAGAAAATGGGCAGACTTGGTGAATCTGTCCACAATGACCTAGATAGAGTCACAACCAGCCTAAGTCTTCGGCAATCCCACCACGAAGTCCATGGAAATGCTCTCCTTATTCCACTGTGGAATCTCAAGAGGTTGAAGCTTACCAGACGGTTTCTGGTGCTCAATCTTTACTTTCTAATATATAAGGCACTTGGACACGTAGACCGCTATGTCTTTCTTCATGCCCGACCACCAAAAATTTCTCTTTAAGTCCTGGTACATTTTTGTAGCACCAGGGTGGATAGTAAACTGGCCCTTATAAGCCTCTGCCATGACCTCCTTAGTCAATGGCCCTTGAGGGATTACAACCCTCTTCTGGAACAGCAGCAATCCATCCTTATTCCAAGACACACCGTCTTGGTTTCTTACATAATCAAGGAAATCTCTTTGCACTTGCGCCTCTTTAATCTTTTCCATCAGCTCATTAATAACTTCCGTTGTTTCCATCTTGAGCAGTGCGCACCCAAATAAGGAGTTCACTCTCAAGTCTCTAAACTTCTCAATTACATCATAGTCGCTCATCATCAAGCTGGATAAGCTCACGGATAACCGGCTCAAAGCATCGGCTACCACACTAGCCTTGCCAGGATGGTACCTCAACTCAAAGTCGTAGTCCTTCAAGAACTCCATCCATCGTTGCTGTCTCATGTTCAACTCCTTCTGGTCAAACAGGTATTTCAGACTCTTGTGGTCACTGAATATAGCAAACTTCATGCCATACAGGTAATGCCTCCAAATCTTGAAAGCAAAAACAATAGCTGCCAACTCCAAGTCGTGAGTTGGGTAGTTCTCCTCATGAGATATATGCAACAAGGATCACTCAAATAATCGTACTAACCCATTATGTTTTCATTCGGTGACTTCAATAAATAGAAACATGAAACGTGAACAACCCAAGTTAAATAGATGATGGTCAAGAAATTCTAAAAAAAATGTCCTTTTCCTTTTGTATTATCCGAGGTTTTGAGGAAGATTAAACATTGTTGACATCATTTGGTAAAGTATGAGCTTCTTAAATAGTAATCCTCTATGGAAGTGACTCAACTAAAGTTTTATATCTTCAACTTCCAAACCTATAGAATTCTCCAAGCCTGTCATGTTTGTATCCAAGCTTTGAAATTCTCTCAAGTTTTTTTATAGCTACACTCATATCCATTGTAAATAATGCTGGCACTTTAAATATACTTGATTGTGCTCTAATAGGTGACTCACTAGCAAAACTTTCAATCTTTTGCTCCCTCTCTAATGCATGAGTTTCACAAGCTACATGATTCTCTAAATGCAAATTCAAGTTTTCTATCTTCCTTCTCATCCCTCTCTTTATCCTCTTCATCAGAGTGCAAGTTTGAGAAAGAACTTTGCCACTTCTCTGAGGATAAAAGCTTTCATCATCACAAACTATATGATGCCTTATCTGCTATCCCTTCGTCATCATGTTCATGACCTTCCCCATTGTTGCTCTCAATTTTCTTTATAACCTTCTTCAATTTCATCATCTATTACTTCTAAAATTAGAGTCCCTTTGCTTGTGTAATCCCCTTCACCCCAAGAAGGCTTCAATAGCAAATATGCATCTATGTACATATGAGGAAACCTTGCACTGTAACTTTTTTTTGGATTACATCCGGGTATTCCCACGGCCGATGGCCATGAGACTAATCCCTCACCCCGCGTCGGCGCACAAAGCAATAAAGAGCTGGCGCACAACTGCTTGCTTAAGGGACGAGATGCTGAATCATCACACTGCATTTTAAAACTAAAAGAATTTGTACTTTTAAATTTTGTATTATGTACTTTTAAATTTTGAAACAAAACTTTATCGTATTATTTACTTTTAAATTTTGTATTTTATGTATTTATATAGAAATTTTGACACAACTTATGCTTATATCATCAGGACAAATAAAATTGAAATATTTTAAATATATTTTTGGAAAAGCATGGTATTTGTGCTCAATACACAATGCCCGGAACACCGCAACAGAATGGTGTATCAGAAAGGCGTAATAGGACCTTACTGGATATGGTTAGGAGTATGTTAAGTAATTCTTCTTTACCTGTTTCATTGCGGACTTATGCTCTAAAACCTGCCATGTACGTATTGAATAGGGTTCCTAGTAAGTCAGTTCCAAAGACTCCTTTTGAACTTTGGACTGGTAGGAAACCTAGTATAAGACACCTGCATGTTTGGGGTTGTCAGGCAGAGATTAGATACTACAATCCGCAAGAAAAGAAATTGGATGCAAGAACAATCAGTGGTTATCTCATTGGTTATCCAGAAAAATCGAAAGGGTATAGATTTTATTGTCCTTATCATACTACAAGGATTATTGAATCTGGAAATGCAGGGTTCATTGAGAATGGTGAAGTTAGTGGGAGTGAAACACCACGTAAAGTGGATATTCATGAAGTGAGTATACAAGTTCCATTGACTTGTAGCTCTAGCAAAGTCGTTGTTCCTCATATTATTGAACCAATCAATAATAATGAAAGACGAATTAATGATCCCACTACTCATGAAGAAATCATTGTTGATGAACCGAATGAACCCATAGTAGAAGAACCACAATAAATAGCATTAAGAAAATCTCAAAAAGAAAGGAGACCTGATATTTCTAATGATTATGTGGTATATCTACAAGAGTCTGAATCTGACATGGGTATTCAGGATGATCCAATAACGTTTTCACAAGCCATGAATGGTGAAAATGGTGATAAGTGATTAGATGCTACAAAAGATGAGTTGAAATCTATGGAACAAAACAAGGTTTGGGATCTTATTGAGTTACTAGAAGGGTGCAAGAGAGTTGGTTATAAATGGGTCTTTAAGACCAAACGTGACTCTCATGGTAACTTAGAACGTTACAAGGCCTGACTAGTTGCAAAGGGATTCACTCAGAAAGATGACATTTGTAAGAACCACACCGCTAATTAAGGTAATTAATTAATTAATTATGATAAATTAGGAAATGATTCCATAATAGACCTTAATAATTATTATTTGGCTTAAATAATCATAGTAAGTGAGTAAGAACGCTGAAAGTCTCTTTTCGGAAGAAAAGTGCAGATACCGGTTCTGCTAGTCGGTATAAATGCGTACCGAAAGATTATCCCGGAAAATTACAATAAGTGCATGATAATTACTAGAATATTATGTAGGACTTATAAAACGAGTTTCAAGTCAAAATGATAAGATCTGATGCCAGAATTGATACTGGCTATGGAAAATCGCGTACCGGAAAGGTTCTAAAAAATAAAATAAAAATATGAAAAATCTTAGAAAAATGTGTAGGTTTAGATTCCAAAGTTTGGGATCAAGATCGTTTGCGTAGCTATTAAGGCTAATACTGCACGCATTTTCGTACACCTTGTTGAACCTGAGTTTTGGAGCAGTTGAGAGAGCTCCAAGAGCATCATCCACCTCTGTTTTGGCTTGTGATATGATCACCGCCTTTGAACTTAAGTTTTCATGCTTAAAAATGGAACCTTGATGCATGTAAAGGCTTAAAGATGTTAACTTAACGTTGTGTAATGTCAAACACACCTAGAAATGCATGCTTTAGGGTCTTTAATCGGTCGAGAACCCAACCTCGGAAGGATATCTTCGCGATCCAGAGCTGCATTCTGTCGTGAAATATCCGGATATTCTAGAACGATATCTGGATATGGATATCCGGATATTGTATATCCGGATATGGTCAGTGAGATATCTGGATATTGCATATCCGGATATGACCCGAGGAATATCGGATATTCTGGGATTTAATTAACCATAGGTACTATTCATACAGGGATGATGTTGGGTTTGTGGACCTAGATACGGAAGTTGGACTTTCTTGACTTAAATTAGGCTAAGTCAGAATCACATGATTAAGGCCTTATACCTTTGTTGGAAGCCTTAAGACGTAAAACATAAAGGAAAGACGTAGTCTTTAAGTTATATGCTTGTGATGCATAATTAATGATATACTGTTGGTCCATAACAGATTGAAATACTGCTATGTACTTGGACTTGTGAGTGGTTGGACTCTTGGCTTGGATTGATTGCT